>JAVTVY010035873.1:0-15096 GCA_036873755.1 Hanleya hanleyi
AAACAAGTATGTGGCCTCCAAAGGTAGATGGAGTTATTAACAAGACATTTCAACCCCAGCAGCAAAACCCAACACCTGGGTCGAGATCCCAGCCCACTGGTCCACACCATACCATACATATGCCTGACCAGCTGGCACATCAGACGACACTTCTCAAGGAACAAGCCAGCATCGCTGCGTGACGCAAGGGGCAAACACGGTGTGTCACCTACTAATACTTCTGAGCGCGAGCTGGGAAGTTCAACCTTTTTTATTCGACCTAATGTATATACCCGAGTTTTTGGTACCAGAAGCTTCTACCTTGTCAGGGCCATTGAAATACATACTACCCCCTAGCTAAGATTCATAGCGGTTCCCTTCCCCTCACCGCTATGCCGACGACAAATACATTTCCCTGGTGGTAATTCGAACAATTCCATGGCGCATTTATTATTATCTTTGCGCCCTATTGGACCTTCATTAACTGGAGAAAAAAGACCGCCATGAATATAAATACCATAATCGATGTTGTGACCATCATCCCCTGTATACACACGAGGGGGGGGGGGGGGCAATTATTGTACGCTCCACGTGGGCGCCTGATTTGTTAATAAATTCTATTCTATTCTATTCAAAACATCATGGGTTATTTAAAAATGATCAACGTAGTTTAATAAATTTGCACTATCCCATACACAGGAGAATGAAAGAAGATGCAAAGCTTGCCAATCACTGAATCAATCCGTGGTGTATCACTGAAGTCCCACCCTCGCTCACGCGCAATCCTCCCCTCCTTCCCCTTTTATGTCTGCCTCCCCCCCCCCCCTCGTAATTCTCTACTATTCATAATGAACATGCTCTAAGATGCGAAGTGCCACGTCGCTGGCATCAAACTTATTGCCACATGACACGGAGTCTTCGAGGAGAAATAAACGTTCTTGTTATTTGGATAATCAACCCTTGATTGCATACTTTACCTCAATAAGTTTGAGAAGAAACAGAAAGGAGACAGTGAGCACAGTGGTCATCTGTGAACTATCCATGATCAGTTATCTTTCTCGTTCCGTCTTGAACTTCTAAACTTGTCCTCAGCAAAGAAAGAAGTGCTGATGCTGTAACAGAGTTCTCACTTACAATTGCCCGGTTCCTTTGGCTATGGAGGGTGCACAGGAGCACCCGCTTTATTGGGATGTGATAGAAAATAATACACTTCCAAAACTGTCGATTTGATCTAAAACATTTGAGTGGCAGCAAGATGAAGACAGACGTCTGTATCGACTGACATTTTTCTTCCTTTGGAATAAGACCAGAAGAACATTTAAAAAAAAGTGTGCTTCCTAATATTTCTCGACAATCGTAAGCTACCCGTAATCTTCCAGAGCCCCAAACCTGGGACTGTTGCGGGGAATACTCTATCCCGGCCCAAACTGAGCGGAACAGTGCAAGGGAAATAACCGAAAATCGAATCCCTGATCATAGAGTTGTCTCCCACTTTGAGTAGAATTTAGGTGAGAACAAAGTTTCCGCAGCACACAACCCAGATGGATGTGATATCCCGACATCCGTTAAATTTAATGATGCGATAGTGAGTGAGTGAATAGAATATAACGTCCCTTTCAACAATATTTCAGCTATATCGCGACGAACCAACTAAGCACCACCCAGCCAAGTTGCGTTCCTGCTACCACCCTATAAAACACTGAGGACAGCACACAAGACACAGCAGGACGCTTACATGGTGCAATACAGTCAAGTGATAGTACACATCTGACAGCCGTTAAATGTAATAATGTGATATCTGACAAACAAAAGTTGTCACAGATATCACACCATTATATGGCTCGATTTTTCCATCTACAAAAGTCCAAACTATCGTTTCTGGTTCCTTTTTCGGAGAAGAACATTTTAAAATAATATTCATTCACGTGAAATTGTGCCCACGTAGGCCTAAACTTAGTTGCAGAAATTTAACTACATGTATCACGACGAAACCGAAGGTTTTGGTGGCAAAGTGTAATTTAACCGCTATTTCTTCGGATACCAAACGAATACACAACAGTAGACCGAATAATAACATGTTTTGCCCAAAAACATTCAGCAAATTTATCTGCAAGAGTCACCAAACATAATTGTGTCTGTAGTGTGATGTTAAGTGTTGGAAAAGGCCGTTAGCTGATGGAATGGTGTTGAAAAATGCATGTTTCGAGTTCGAGGCATGAAAGAACATGATCTAAGAGGCTTCGTTAACTGTCAGGCACAAAGACGTGATGGAAAAAGTCCCCTATGTAAGTATTATATTGAAGTACTACTTGAAAACATGGCAGTGTGACTAACGTCACAGAACCTGCGTAGTACGGTTTGATATGATTTAAGTGTGTACCTTGACCCTAAGACTGACCATTTCCATGGTCGTAGGAGGCATTGTGACCACAGTTGCCTGGCCTGTGGAATATTGGATGGTCGATGTCTACGTATAAATTTTTTCAATAAATTATGAAAATTAAATTATTTTTTTTTATTTTTTTTTTTTTTCTGAGTGTATTTCTCTTTCATCTTTGACTCAATAAAAGTCATTCCCTGAAATGTCAAACCGAGTTACTACAGATTTTAATTATCTATCATACCCACCCTGTCCTCTATGACATAGAATTAAAGACTTTAATTCTGTAATGCGCAGAAAGGGCCCAGGAGTAGTATGTGGGTAATCTGTAACTCAGTTTGTGAGATGACACATTGAGTCAAAGATGAAAGAGAAATACACTCAGAAAAAAATAAAAAAATAAAAAAAAATAATTTAATTTTCATAATTTATTGAAAAAATTTATACGTAGACATCGACCATCCAATATTCCACAGGCCAGGCAACTGTGATTGAGACATGTTTTTGCCAATTTCGAGGTTTCTATGTCACCTAATTAGGTCAGAAATTGGGTCAGAAAGTAGGTTACATTGACTTTGACCCAATTAAGTCAGGACACACTGACATTGACCTAATTAAGCGCATTTCCGTGGTCTTAAGAGGCATGAGGACATGTTCTTGCCAATTTCGAGGTTTATAGGTCACCTAAGTAGGTCAAGTTTTCATCAAAAGTAGGTCCGCTCAGAACTTGCTGGTAACAGTCCTCTAATGCACAAAAACCAAGGTTCTACATGTAATATCAACGGTTCTCCTTATTTTGCCGGAGAAAGGATTCGGATGGACTGACTCACTCACTCATTCGGACAGTTTGCAATTGAGAGCCTCCTTCGTAGGAAAAGATTAAGAGCATATATAAACAATCATATATTTTGACGATGTAGTTGTTTCTTTTTTATATAAGCTTAAATCATGTTCGTATGAATGAGAGAATCTAACAAATAACACGGATTTGAATGCGATTTTAGAGATCATTCAACAATGTGCACTCAACACGCTATCGTAGAAAACAATTAACATTGTGAACATTCAATTTCTTTGCTTATATTTTTACCGCGTGTTTTACTTATTGAAATTAGTCACAAGAAAATCATCTTCATAGACTAGCCGGCTTCTCCGTTCACATTGCGGTAAGGTCGGTTTGTGTGTGAAAGATGCAGGCTAATTGGCTCTTCTACATGACGATTTCTGGCATATAGAGATAAATGCCAAAATCACAAGTTAAAATTTAGGAACAAACCTTAAATCCAAAGTGTATAGGAACTGGTAGACTGAAAATCACTTGGAAAGTTTGAGTTTTTCGATGAACTTTTAGCTGCTGTCGACAGTTTGGCGGGATATACAATTATTCTCATATTTATTCTCAACTTTCCTTGCCCGAATTTTTGCGATATATCGGGTGACTTCCGGTAAACGAAAGGTAACGAAGACCCTTAACGTAACATCACGGTCCTAAATCAGGCTCAGGCGAAATGAAAACAAGCCGAGTCACCCAACCACTTTTTCAATGGCTTTTGACAAGAAACAAAAACTCGTGTGCCATCACGTTCGAAATGTTATCCCAAAGCTAATAGTAATTGTACTGATCTGTTGACTTAGCAGTAACCCATATATCGCAACTCATGTCAAATGGGAAGTTAAGTTTATTTGCTTGAAGTTTCATAATTGATCCCTCAATATGATAAATGTGATTCGATTGTAGATCTACATTTAATACCATAATACTGCCTAGCCTAAAATTATTTCGTTGCTAGAAAAAACGAACGGATCGGAACTGCACGCATTCACCATCTCGTGTACTATATTTTTTACGTGCCTTTATATAATACAGCCAAGGCAAGAATTGTAATTAGTCCAACACAGGTGCGAAATTGTTTTCACCCCGCTGGCCCCGTTGAGTCTCGTTTTGTAATAGCTCCTGCTGGATTTAGATCATGTACGGCCTTTTTCCCTAGTGATCTATTCCTCATTTTTTTCTTTTCTTTTTTTATTAATGAAATGATTTTTTTCTTTTTTAAAATACTGCGTAATTAACCCTATCTGGCCTGGGCGATTTGGGGTGTACCGCAGTCTGGAGAGAGGGGGTATATTTTCTCTATCCCCGAAGCTAGAGTCACTGGGGGAAAATGCCCTGGATTCGGATTGAGATAGCCCCGTGTAAATGTCCAAAACATTCATATATAAGAGATTACATATTCCGAGCTTCCTCTAACCCTTCATCCACACGACGAATAATTTCTGACAGATTGTCAGCAAAACTCATCTGACTATGCATATGTGTGTCTGGTAATAGCTAACAACAGACAAACTAAGTAATATCTGACGCGTAAATATAGGCGAACATTGAACACGAGCTAAAAGAGCAGATCGGAGTGAAAATTACTGTGTGTGAAAAAAAGAGGCGGTTAAGACTGTATTGTGTTCACCAAATAAATATAAGCTGTTTTGTACAGTTTTCCCTAGGGGACATCGACATTTTTAAAATATTTTTTATTAGTTCTTCTGTTTTTCTTGTTGATTTTCTCCTTTTTTCGCCAAGCAGATTCTAGTTTATCACACAATTTCTTTAGATATCTGTCATTCCCTGTAACGTCGGCATAGATGTATGTATCATTTTTCACAGAATACCAAACCTTTTATTCCGGTATGAAAAACTTTACGCCGTGGTGGAAACGTTTTAGGTTGATTATAGGGGGCGCGGTTAGAGGTTGGGAATAAATGGATATAAATTTCCTACCTGGACCCCCCCCCTATAATCAACCTAATTAACCAATTAACAATGGTAAGGATCCCCTGTGTACTTCTGGCCTTACTTTGTCCTGTGCACTCACGATGATTGGCTGAAGCTTCAATTTATACACATACGCGGATTAAATGCTGGGTAGACTGTTCGGTCGAAAAATCAGCAATTTAGCTAGCTCCGGTGTAGCCTTGTTCCATACTACGTGAGAACAAGGCCCCGGCTGTAAACCAGTCACCAGATCGAGTTGTTGGGAAATTGCCGTACGGGCAATATTTGCCGACCCAATTGACCATAACCAATAAAATAATTCGATTCTATGTCCACTTACCTTTCATAAAAATCCTTGTTTATGAGTGACCGTCCGTTTTTAGCTTGGCAGAGATCGAAACTCGGACGAGGGGGGTAAAACTGTCCACATCTCCGCCATCTTTACATCGATAAGTTTTACATGGACAGTTTAACCCCCCTCGTCCGAGTTTCGATCTCTTGCCAAGCTAAAAACGGACGGTCACTCATAAACAAGGATTTTTATGAAAGGTAAGTGGACATAGAATCGAATTATTTTATTGGTTATGGTCAATTGGGTCGGCAAATATTGCCCGTACGGCAATTTCCCAACAACTCGATCTGGTGACTGGTTTACAGCCGGGGCCTTGTTCTCACGTAGTATGGAACAAGGCTACACCGGAGCTACAATTTAGCAGAATATATTTTCTCGACACATTTTTCCGGATCCATTTCGAAATGCATAATTGTCTGGGTGGTATCGTCATACCTTTAATAATCTCACAATTCAGTCCGATCCATTTCTACTATTCGCACGAATCCAGTTGGCTAGATATAATCGGACCTGTTTAATACCAAAATATTGCAAGTATATCAGAGCGAAGAGGCCCAGGCAATTCTCTTTCGAGTTTTGAATCGATCAAATTATTTCTTAAACAATATCTCTTCAGGTTTGATAATCGCAGTCATTCGCTTTTGAGGAGTGTGATCACACTCTCACACCATCACACTCAAAAATTTGCTAAGGAGTGTGAAAACTAGCACTCACCAACATGGAGCAGTGTGATATCACATTCCTTAAAATCATTTTTCAAATTTAGGAGTGTGATTCACGGCACTTTTGCTATTTTCAAAAACGAAAGACTGATATCGACAGTTATCAACTGTTCATTACCTTTTCCGGCGCCTTTCCTTCATATTTCCGCGGAATAGGCCGAGCCAAAAGGGCGGCACATGAACAACATATGCATGAACACGTGATGGAAACTATCTGAATATGTTAATGTGCGTTTCAATAGTCGGTGTCAATCTAAATTGAGGATTCCGTGGGGACACGACAAGAACAACAACAACAACAGCGGCAGCAACGATAACAATCGACATGCCATCGTTATGATGCTTAACAAACCGGATTACAGCGGATAAAAAACGTGTAAAGTAGAAATCTTAACATGAAAGTAAACGCATGATTTAAATTGCCTTTTCAGGTTGTTCTGCTTGGTCATCATCATCTTCGAGACGGCCACAGCACAGCGCAAAACTTCGTCTGCTAGTCGCCATGTTGTTGGTGCCCGATAGGCGCGCCACCTAACGAGAGAAATGCTCTCAAAGATTAGATAACCTTGTAATCAAGTTGAGGTCGTGTCTGCGCCGGATCGATATGGAACTACATAAGAAATGCTAAAATTGCCACTTACTCTGTATGATCAAGTCAAACTATCGCATGAAACGATTGTTCCGGATGTGGCAGTCGATAGCTCTAGCCTAGTGCAGTCTAATTTCAACTCAATTTCGCCAAAGTTATAAAGGACCTGATCGGTGATCAAAATACAATCGGATTTTCTTTTCACAAATCTTTTGTCTTAGGCGCTGTCTATATCCTTTTGCGTTGGGTCACATGCGCTGTTTCAAATGATGGGCGGTGTCCCGTACGTAGAACAATTCCTGGTGGTATATTTCATCGCTAACTGAATGGCTTATCTGAACAATGGCGACCCATCTTACCAGCATCGACCATTTGCGTAATGCATACCGGTACATGTATTTTATACCCAGCCATTAATGAAGATACTGGAGTTTGGGGTCTTCTGACATTGATATTTTGAATTCTTCCCTGTAATATATAGGGCCTATACTCAATCGACCCGAATCTCAGAATGACGCCAATATGCTCCATCCTCCGTGGATTTTCAGCTTGTATGCATCTCGATGATCGATTTATTCTGTGTCATGTCAAATTATTTGATTTTGTAAAAGCTGTTGCGATACCGATACGTCAAATTACTCCAATAAAAATTGACCGAAAATCATGGCCGAAATGATCAATTCGCATTTTATTGAGACTTTACGTATCACTCAGTACCGGTACTTATATTCTCTGGGTAAATCAATGAATCATTGTCCAAAATAGCCCATATTCAGCGATTTTATTTACCGGTTTTGCAATTCTGATGTTGCTTTACTTTTTTTAATTACCTTGTGGGTATTACTCCAGACCAGAGAAACAACGTGATCAATTAAGGATAGCTATCCCCTTAGAGGGTCAAAATTGGACATTTTTTTTTTATTTCTTCATTCAAATATTCACTATTTCCTCTAACATTTGGTGAAAAAATGAAATAAAAATTATAAATAGAAGTGCTTCTATATTAGGATTAAAAATTTAGTTCCCGAGGCCCTGGAACAATTAAACAGATTGCCTTAGCTTGGGCTTGGCTACTATTATTTTTGTCTGTTAAATTTCCCTTTCCAAAACTCATTTCCGCAGTATTATGGTAAGCTAATTATCTATTAGTCCTACTTATTTACATTAATGTACCCCCTTCTGATCAAAACCATGCAACATCATTATCTTTGTTTCTAATTATGACAGTGACACTTCACTCAGACACCCGCCGTGAAGTAATCTACACAGGTGTGAACAAGTTTAGCAGGTTTTTAAAGTTTAAATTGGACTTTAAACCGACTTGATGAAAAAAACTTAGTGTAATAGTTATCCAGAATAAACAGGAATTCGAGTAGGTCCCATTAGACAGATTAAAAATGTATTTGACAATAGAATTCAAGCAAAAAATAGGGAATAATTCATCAGATGTATAGCTGGACACATTTTGCCCGATTTCTAGCCTTTCATTTTTGTACAAAATCCGAAATCCAAACGTTTATTTCTCGAAAAGTATCCATGCTACGCTTTTGAAATTTGGCATGCTTGTTACTTATAAGGTGATATAGAAAACTTTATCTCACTTTTTGTAAGTTCGGCTTCGTTTTTTAATTATCCAACTCTTAAGACAAACGACCGTAAAAAAGTACATTTCTTTCAATTTATTTTAGTAAAATAGTTATAAAAACAAAACCAGGCAAAAATTTTAAAAAAATTAGATAAAGTGTACTAGTTCGAATTGTCTCCTACCAAGGTATACCATCAAAGTTGAAACAAGACCAACAGTTTTCATGAAATTTCAATTGAAAAATGGACGCTATTGTTTTCATTATAATTTTTTAAAATTAGAATATTTTCTACACAGTAGCAGGGTCAGTTATACAAATCATATAGTTGGAATCCCTACGATGTATGCTTTCATAAAATATGTAGTTTATTATGGTTATCTTGTATATTTATTGATACAGACGACAAATTGTCATGGGGGTGCAAACACTGCCTCTCAGGGAACAGCTATCCTTAAGCCATTCCGAGCACGCGTTTGAAACATGAGAAGACACATGGGCAGCGGAAGCGAAGGAGGGGAGCAAAGTGACTGAATAAAAAGCTAACGTTGGGTATGTGTTTGTTTGATCGCAAGAGTTAGACCATTGCAACATTATCATTGGTACAGACATATGGCGACAATTTTCATTATTTGGTCCGTATGTGACCAGATATGCAAGTGTTAAGGCCTATTGTCGGAGGCGCAGAAGCACCGACTGTATTTTTGAGACTGGTTTTCACGGAGTGGTGATTTTGCAATGGAGTGTGACGGGGATGTGTTGTTTAAAGTGCTGTAATTTGCTCATTCTTCTCGCGTTATTCCGTTTGCTTTTCCTACAAAGTAGGCTATCATCTGCAAATTGTCCGGTAGTCAGTCAGTCCATCCGAGACCTTTCGTCCGCAAAATTAGGAGAACCGTTGACATTAGAATCTTGCATGAAGGTGCATTAGGGGACTGTTACTAGCAAGTTCTGAGCTGACCTACTTTTGATGAAAATTTCTGGTGATTTTTGATGAAAATCACTGGTGATTCTGACTTGGGCCGTGCCCATCTTAATATAGGCAGGATTTCAACTTGGGGCGTGGGGGATTTCCAAGGGCTCAGTGCGCATCGGAGTCCTAATGCCTGTCCTACTTCGTAGGTTCTGTGATGTTAGTCACACTGCCATGTAACAAATCATGCTGCTTAATATACTAATTTGCATGGAATTTGCATTTGCTTTTTCGGACGATTAGTTTATTTTGTAAAAGTTGAAAATCAAGCTAAAACTGCATTTATATTATACTTTTCTCTACAAACGCGTCAGCGCCCTCCCATCCTCTGCTGAAATGCTAATTTCTTAGAGATAACTGCACAGTTAGAATTTTGGAAAGGAAACTTACTTCCAGAACACGATCGGAAACATCCAAAGAGATGATAGGTACCGGGGTAAAGCAGCTCGAACGCAACTGTTGTGTGAATATACCGAGATTGGAAGGAAAACGTGAATATCAGATTACCTCTTACGGCCGCCATTTTGAATTTTTCCATGTTGTACTCATCGTAAGTCATGCAAATTGGCTCATACTGAGCCTGACATGACTGAATCTGGTACATGCATGAATGAGCGCAATGTTAGGAAAGATATTATATAGAGTACAAAAATATTCCTTTTGAAATGAGATACACTAATTTCAGATAACACATGATGGCCGCAGTAGTATAGTCAACCGATAAAACCGCTTATTTTCCAGGGAGGTAACTCTTGGTGCCCTTGATTCCAGGTTAAAGTATAGGAAACGGCCATGCACGGCCTTTGTCCTCAGGGCCGCAAGGCCGCTATAGTTCCAGCTACCTTTGATCTCGAATTCTTCCGCGGTGATGTGGTCTGGTGGTAATGCGGTCGCGGGAGAAAGCCTCCGCTGACAGAAAATAGTCCCATGGGTTGACTTCCAATGTTAATGTATACGGGAATGCATAAAGAGAGTATGGAAATATACGTTTTGGGGTTTATGTGGACCACTAGTGGACCGATTGGGTCGAGTGAGGTATCAATGTGAAGCATATGTGCGGAAGCATCTGATGGGCTGGGGGTGGGGTTGAAATATCGTCATTCTGCGCATGCACGGTAGACAAAGGGCATGGAAATAGACGTTTTGTGGTCGATGTGGGCCACTAGTGGTCCGATGGGGTCGAATGAGGTATCAATGTGAAGCATATGTGAGGGGGCATCCGATGGGCTGGATGTGGGGTTGGAATATCGTCATTCTGCGCATGCGCAGTAGACAAAGGGTATGGAAATAGACGTTTTGGGATCTAGGGGAGTCCCTAATGGGCCGATGGAGTCGTGTGAGGTATCAATGTGAAGCATATGTGAGGGGGCATTCACCTGGACTAGTGTGTTGTCCGTGTTCGACATTCTGCGCATGCGCAGACAGGAAATTGTGGGGAAAATGTATGGAAATAGACGTTTTGGGGTCTAGGTGAGTCCCTAGTGGGCCGATGGGGTCGAGTGAGGTATCGTTCTGAAGGATACGTGAGGAGGCATCCGCCTGGACTAGTGTGTCGGCCATTTTCGACATTCTGCGCATGGCCAGACAGGGAATTGTGGGAAAAGTGCATTGGAAGGAACGTTTTGGGATCTAGGTGAGCCACTAATGGGCCGATGGAGTCGTATGAGGTATCAATGTGAAGCATATGTGAGGGGGCATCCGACTGGGTGGATGTGGGGTAGGAATATCGTCATTCTGCGCATGAGCAGCAGACAAAGGTTATGTAAATAGACGTTTTGGGATCTTGGTGGCCCCCTATTGGTCCTATGGAGTCGTATGAGGTATCAATGTGAAGCATTCGTAAAGGAGCATCCACCTGGACTACTGTATCGGCCGTTGTCACATTCTGCGCATGCGCAGACAGGGAATTGTGGGAAAAGGGCATTGGAATGGATATTTTGGGGTCTATTTGGGCCCCTAGTCGTCCGATGGGTCGAGTGAGGTATCGTTGTGAAGGATACGCAAGGGGGCATCCGCCTGGACTAGTATGACGTGGAACTGACGTCATTCTGCGCACGCGCAGTAGACAAAGTGTATGGAAATAGACGTTTTGGGGGTCTAGGTGGACCACTAATGGTCCAATGGAGTTGAGTGAGGTATCAATTTAAAGCAGTCGTGAGGGAGCATCCGCCTGGATTAGTGTGTCGTCCGTGTTCGAAATTCTGCGCATGCACAGGGAATTGTGGGAAAAGGCTATGGAAATAGACGTTTTGGGGTCGAGGTGAGCCCCTAGTGGGCCGATGGAGTCTTATGAGGTATCGTTGTGAAGCATTCGTGAAGGAGCATCCGCCTGGACAAGTGTGTCGTTCGTATTCAACATTCTGCGCATGCGCAGACAGGGAATTGTGGGAAAAGGGTATGGAAATAGACGTTTGGGGTCGAGGTGAGCCCCTAGTGAACCGATGGAGTCTTATGAGGTATCAATGTGAAGCACACGTGAAGGAGCATCCGCCTGGACAAGTGTGTCGTTCGTGTTCAACATTCTGCGCATGCACAGACAGGGAATTGTGGGAAAAGGGAATGGAAATAGACGTTTTGGGGTTTAGGTGGGCCACTATTGGTCCGTTGGAGTCGAGTGAGGTATCTATGTGAAGCATATGTGAGGGGGCATCCGATTGGGTGGATGTGGGGTAGGAATATCGTCATTCTGCGCATGCGCAGGCAGGCCGTAATATGGAAATAGACCTCTTGGGGCCGATATGGACCACTAGTGGTCCAAATGGGTTGTGGAAGGTGTCAAAGTGAAGCTTTTGCGGGGTAGGGTCAGAATGGCATGTTTTTTATTGCAAGTCGCGTCAATCTGCGCATGCGCAGTTGGGTGTAGTAAGTAAAGTGGCCTTTTTGGGGCAGTGAAGGATCGTATTTGGTGTAGAGATGGACCACTATTGCTCCGAATGCGTCGCGTGGGGTGTTATTTTGTAGCTCTCGGGGTGTAGACCCCGATTTGAATGATGTCCACTGCATCTGTGACGTCATCGGTGACGCGATCAGTACGAGTAGTAGCCAAAGTGGGGGTTTTGAGGGCGGTGAAGGAAGGTATTTGGTGTAGAAATGGACCATCCTTAGCCCGAATGCGTCGTGTGAAGTGGCATCTTGTAGCAACGCTCGCCAACGCCAAGCTCAACGCTTCAACGCCCTGGTGAATTAGCACAAAAGCTCTCATTTTTCTAGACACTAATACATCGAAATGCAGTGACGCCCGTCAATGACCGTCGTTACGCCCTAGCCTAACACCTTGACGCCATGATATAGACCGAAGAGAGAACAACAACAACAACAACAAGGATGAGAGAACAACAACAAGTTTTTTTATATAGTTTATTCTCCCCAATGTTACATCATACCCACGCTGGAGGAGCCGCGTTGGGTAGGTTTACAATACAAGTAGCCTCTTGTCCAATCAGAGGCCGTCATTTGGCACTGCATCTGTCATATTCGTTCTTGCCCGTCATATGTATTCTCAGCTGCTCTTGTCCAATCAGAAGTCGCCATTTCAGAAAGTCCTATCTTCGGCCATGTTCGCTCTGAACCGTTTGTTCTATGGTGTAGAGATGGACCATCCTTGGTCCGAATGCGTCGTTGGAAGTGTCATCTTGCAGTTCTCGGGGTGTAACTCCATTTGAGGGATGTCCACAGCATCTGTGACGTCATCTTGGATCGGAGCTCTTGGAGCTCAAAGCTTGTGGAGCTCAGAGCTCGGAAATGACTTCATCGCATGCATGTGCGCGTACCTGTGGTGCACCCGCACCCTGGTGTACCCTATTCCCCACGGGCTATAGGGTACAGGGTGCACCACAGGTACGCGCGCATGCATGCGATGACGTCATTTCCGAGCTCTGAGCTCCACAAGCTTTGAGCTTAAAGAGCTCCGGTCCAAGAGCTCTGCCACACGGGAGCTACCACCACCCGGTGGTGGCGTTGGTGGTGTGTGGTAGTTAGTGTGTGTGTGTGTGTGTGTGTCGGTATTATTGGTGTGTGTTGGTGTCTGTACATATAGAGATTAACTCGTGTCCCTCATCATTCCATATGTATTGGACGACTAATCAAAATTTCGCTACCACTCGTACTGGTGACGTCTTGAATGACGTCACAGATGCTGTGGACATCCCGCAAATCGTGGGAAAAAATTGGCACTGAACCAATTATAAAACATGTTCTTTCGCTACTACTCGTACTGATGACGTCACCGATGACGTCACAGATGCTGTGAACATCCCTCAAATGGAGTCTACATCCCGAGAACTGCAAGATGACACTTCCCACGACGCATTCGGACCAAGGATGGTCCATCTCTACACCATAGAATAAACGGTTCAGAGCGAACATGGCCGAATATAGGACTTTCTGAAATGGCGACTTCTGATTGGACAAGAGCAGCTGAGAATACATCTAACGGGCAAGAACGATTATGACAGATGCAGTGCCAAATGACGGCCTCTGATTGGACAAGAGGCTAGTTGTATTGTAAACCTACCCAACACGGCTCCTCCAGCGTGGGTATGATGTAACATTGGGGAGAATAAACTATATGAAAAAACTTGTTGTTGTTGTTGTTCTCTCATCCTTGTTGTTGTTGTTGTTGCTGTTGTTGTTCTCTCTTCGGTCTATATCATGGCGTCAAGGTGTTAGGCTAGGGCGTAACGACGGTCATTGACGGGCGTCACTGCATTTCGATGTATTAGTGTCTAGAAAAATGAGAGCTTTTGGGCTAATTCACCAGGGCGTTGAAGCATTGAGCTTGGCGTTGGCGAGCGTTGCTACAAGATGCTACTCCACACGACGCATTCGGACTAAGGATGGTCCATTTCTACACCAAATACCTTCCTTCACCGCCCTCAAAACCCCCACTTTGGCTACTACTCGTACTGATGACGTCACCAATGACGTCACAGATGCAGTGGACATTCTTCAAATCGGGGACTACACCCCGCGAGCTACAAAATAACACCCCACACGACGCATTCTGAGCAATAGTGGTCCATATCTACACCAAATACCTTCCTTCACTGCCCCAAAAAGGCCACTTTACTTACTACACCAAACTGCGCATGCGCAGATTGACGCGACTTGCAATAAAAAACACGCCATTCTGACTCTACCCCACAAAAGCTTCACTTTGACACCTCCCACAACCCATTTGGACCACTAGTGGTCCATATCGGCCCCAAAAGGTCTATTTCCATACTACGGCCTGCCTGTGCATGCGCAGAATGACGATATTCCTACCCCACATCCACCCAATCGGATGCCTCCTCACATATGCTTCACATAGATACCTCACTCGACTCCAACGGACCAACAGTGGCCCACCTAGACCCCAAACCCCAAATTCATTTTTCCCACAATTCCCTGTCTGCGCATGCGCAGGATGTTGAACACGAACGACACACTTGTCCAGGCGGATACTCCTTCACGTGTGCTTCACATTGATACCTCATAAGACTCCATCGGTTCACTATGGGCTCACCTCGACCCCAAACGTCTATTTCCATACCCTTTTCCCACAATTCCCTGTCTGCGCATGCGCAGAATGTTGAACACGAACGACACACTTGTCCAGGCGGATGCTCCTTCACGAATGCTTCACAACGATACCTCATAAGACTCCATCGGCCCACTAGGGGCTCACCTGGACCCCAAAACGTCTATTTCCATAGCCTTTTCCCACAATTCCCTGCCTGCACATGCGCAGAATGTCGAACACGGACGACA
>JAVTVY010035874.1:0-146640 GCA_036873755.1 Hanleya hanleyi
AAGCATCTATCCTCGTAGTCTGAATGTTCCTTACAACATCCAGTCATGATTTAATAACCTATAATGTTACCTACCCCTTGTGAAAAAGTCCGGTCATCGTCATCAAACTTCAGCTTATCAAAGCGACTGGAAAACTGCAAAAAGAAATATACTGTAAATGTTGCTGAGATCTTCAATTGTGTTCTGGTGGGTATATCCAGATATTCCTCATCATGTTATCGAATATTTCCTTGGTTCTAGTTAATATATATATTAATGAATATTTCCTTGGTTCTAGTTAATATATATGTTAATGAATATTTCCTTGGTTCTAGTTAATATATATATTAATGAATATTTCCTTGGTTCTAGTTAATATATATGTTAATGAATATTTCCTTGGTTCTAGTTAATATATATGTTAATGAATATTTTCTTATTAAACGCAAGATGCCGGAGTACTGACAAGAAGTCAAATGACCGCGCGGGCCAATATTCTGACTTCAAATCTAAAAACATCACAAGAATAAACTAGAGCCTATGGGCTTTAATGAGATCTGGTAGCTGGGTTATTGGGGGATAAGTTTGTAATGAAATAAATGCACAATTATATATTTAATTTCAAGTTAGGCACAGGTGGTACCAGGCACGAATGTATGTGGCTAAAACGCAATCACAAGTTACATCCTGTGACAAGGTATATGAAGGGCCGTTCTCGCCATAAACGCATCCTTTAAACGTTTTAACTTCTTAAACGTTTAAAAATTGTAAAGCTTTAAAAAGCTTAAACGTTTAAACTTGAACCAACCAATCAGATGTTATGAACTGACATTTTCCTGTTAAAAAGAAAATGTTTCCAGTTGTAAATTCACGACTTCAGACATTTCCAGTCAAAAGAAAATTTTGGTCTTTTAAAGGTTTCCGGTTAAAAGGATAACGTTTCTGGTTGTGATCGTCCAATCAGATTTTTTATTTGGGCCGCGTGTATTCCAAAATCTACACCAACACGTGCAAATCTCCACTGGCAAACGTTTCCGGTATGTAGTGTATTTTAACCAATGAAAACCGTTCTTACAAATTAGGTTTTGGAGACTATCTTTGGCACCAGGACAATTTGCGCAGGACATGATGCACGGTGGGCATGAGGAATACAATATGCGCGAATATTTGTAAGGGTTATTTTGATTGGTTCAAGAAACGTTTTGCCAGTGGACACGTGTTGATGTTGACTGGACGATCACAACCGGTAACGATTTCCCTTAAACCAGAAACATTTAAAAGTCTCGAATATTACTACTGGAAACGTTTGCCTTTTGACAGGAAAGGTCTTCCAAATGTCAATTCATGACATCTGATTGGTTGGTGCAAGTTGAACGTTTAAATTTATTAAACGTTTGGATTTATGGCGCGAACGGCCCTTCTTAAAAGGTACCGACATAATGAAGTTGAACATACCAAAGAAAGGCAGTCCTAGGATAAAAGTAACTCCCAAAATGGAAGCCGAAATATAGAATATTATATCACAATGACTTTCATTTTCGGAGTTACTTTTATCGTAGTTTATGTGAAATTGATCTGTGGGAACAATGAAAGGTAGTCCTATAATGAGGGAAGTTGCACACGTTACGCTAACCATGTGTTACCCAATTAATTTCCGTCCAATTAGACACCACAGTAGGTGCTCATCCAACTTTGACTCAGCCAAAAAAATTAGCCGAATTTTGCTCTTTATCTTGATACATAATTCCTCCAATACGTCAGTTCGGGATTCCAGATGAGCACCATGACCACCTTAATTTAACCAGCATAAAGAAAGCAATATGATACCGTCTTTAACATGGTATTGTTGGTGTTGCGTTGAAACTGCAAACTGACCTGTTGAGAATTCGATGGAAAAAGGGCTGCCAGTGGAATGAAGTCTAGGCCTAAATACCTACAGGGGATTGAGGTCAGTTTGTACAGAACATACATGTACCAAGGGGTAAATAAGAGAGATTATACCTAGTAAATAGAGATTGATTTAGTGTTATGAGTGAGAAGGGCTGGACATCAAGGTTGATGATGGTTATGTCACAAGTTAGGATAAGACAAGACATGTATTACACTTTCTGGATATCCCACAGGTTGACTGGTGGAGTACAAGATAGGAAAAGATTATAAGATATGTTACAGCTTGCCCTTGTGAGAAAAGCAAACAGTGGCCTGCAAAGGTGATAACGAGACAATGGTGGCCAGGTTGGCTGCTATGGTAGAGCATCTCTCACATATACACCTAACCAGCTAAACTGTATAATTTTCTCAGCAGAGTCCAAGCTTTGGTAAAGTGACGATACCAGTCTGCCATACTTTAGAGCGTATTAATCTCATATTTTGTGGGAAAACAATGAACAGAGTAATATTTAATGCAGATAAGGGATCAAATATATGCCAAGTGACTATTAGTGACTAAATATAGACATACAAAAGCCTTTCAACCACTAAGGATCCCCAAAACTCATCTCTGTGGGACTACTTTCATGCAGCGTAAGGCTATCCCGTGAGTCGGTTTGCACTTTTGTCCATTTCCCATCAGCATTCTAAAGAGCCTCTGGCTAACGCCAGATCTCAAAAATGATCCCTGTGATGATTTGTATCTCAGTCACGCTTTTATTGTAGCTGTTAGCTTCACATCGTCTATTTAATATCCATTGAACGAGTTCCCAGCATGCATCTTTTTGAGGTGACGTAAAATGAATAACAGCTATTGAATTAACAAAGGCTTACCTCTTTATCAAAGTCTCCGTAACCTTTACTTGCCATCGTCCTCTCATTTGAACCACCCGTCGTCACGGTCTCCTTCTTTGTCGTGACCTTTCGTCCATCCGGAAGCGTGACGGTCTCTTCTACAATTGTTTTCGTCACGGCGTTAGGTCCACTGCCCTCCCGTGACGTGTAGGTACGGACTGACTTGGCCTGGGAGTTATTCATACTGCTATAATTGGGACTGGTATAACTTGAACTGCCTTGACTGGGATAGTTAGAAGCCGGACCGCTGCTAAATCTCTCCGGACTTCGCTCAGCTATAAGTACAAATGTACATCTATAATATCACAATTCCTAAATGGTTCTGTGTCAATATCAACTTTCATATAACAGCGATTAGATCAAGTTTCGTGTCAAACG
Source organism: Hanleya hanleyi (assembly GCA_036873755.1). Classification (NCBI taxonomy): domain Eukaryota; kingdom Metazoa; phylum Mollusca; class Polyplacophora; order Lepidopleurida; family Hanleyidae; genus Hanleya; species Hanleya hanleyi. The sequence goes on from JAVTVY010035874.1 coordinate 3,142, forward strand.
GATGAATGTGTTTGTGATGATTAATGATTGTTCCACATGGGGTGCGATCGGGGACTTTGTCTGCGGTGCGATCGGGGACATTTTCCGGTGTGTGTGATAAGGGACTTGGAGGTTTCAGGGCAAACAAATGAAACATTAAAAGTTGAATATAGAGAGAAATTATCGATATTCCTCCCAGAGTAATATAGTGTTCCTCCCAGAGTAATATAGTGTTCCTCCCAGAGTAATATAGTGTTCCTCCCAGAGTAATATAGTGTTCCTCCCAGAGTAATATAGTGTTCCTCCCAGAGTAATATAGTGTTCCTCCCAGAGTAATATAGTGTTTTCTAAAAATATTGCTTTCTCTTGATGTATAAGATGATTGGTTTCGATGATTGGCTCATGCAAGACGAGATCGTTTCAATCTCTGTAAACTAAGATGTTAAATGTCAAGATCACAGAAATACGCGTCATCTCTAATGTAACATCATGATACAGTTAATTGGAGATCCTTCCTTTTAATAACCGTGTTCTTTTATTTTTAGGAGATATTTGACCATTTTGGTTGGTTTGTTGTATTCTCGTCAAGTTTAGCCTGAAACTAAAATCAGTTTACGCGGCTTCGGGTGCATATTAATATCCTAACAGGCCTGGAAGATTTGGGGTCTGTCCCAACCTGGGATAATAATTATCCCTTAAGGTAGAAGGCTGAAACTTTCCATACTATATACTTGGGTCAACTTCTTCAAGAGAATGTAAAAGAAATCCAATATGGTCGCTATCATGATACTTTTTTCGGAAGTGTATGTTTTACCTATTTGTTTTTATCACCCCCCTCCCCCCCTCCTCCGACCCCCATGATCCTTTCCACCTTAGCATAATGCAATAGTCTGAAAATGAGGCCAATATGATTCGCGGGTAAGTTAGACAGTTTCAGATCTTTTGTCCTCTTAGTTCCGGAATTTCGGCGAGAAGGTTGGTTGGTTGGAGGGGGGGGGGGGGTGAGGTGGCGGAGTCCTCCTCCAGGTCAGATAGGGCGAATGGTGACGTGACATACCAATAAATACTCATAAAACTATCACCGGGGCGTAGCTCATCATTACTATCTTCATCCTTTCCCCTGATTATTTTTCCGGTCAAAAAATGCCGTGTACGGTTACAGAGGTGTGTGCGGTTTATCATTCGGCAATTTCGCTGAGCATTGGATACACTCTTAAAACGGAAATGTTAAATTTAACATCTAGAGGGTTACAGGAGAGAAAACATATAGAAAGTGTTGTTTCACCACTATTGAAGTGTTGGATGCACCAGCTTAAAATGTTGCATTTAACACTTAAAAGTGGTGAATACAACACTTTCTAAATGCTTTCCCTCCTCCAACCCGCCAGATAAGATACAGAAACACGGACCGCCTGTCACTATTTTATACTGCATCATTGACCTTTGACAACTCGAACACGAATACGTTTTGACGGCTCCCTATGTAATTCAGCCCCGGTACATGATACACCAGTATTGGAGTTTTATATGGCGAAAATTACAAATTTCTTTCAAGCGTGATATATTATCGATATCACAGAGTAATTTTTTGTCATTTTGTAGAGTTCAGTTTATTATACACGCTGCTAAAAAGAAAATTTATGCAGACTTAAGTAATGATTTTTGACAGGCCCCATAGCAGACGACTAATTAAATTGGACAGACTTTAGGATCGAAGAATACCCATTAGTGAGTGTCAGATCCTAAAATATTAATATATTTATGCATATTTTATGAATGATTCACCGGGAATAAACCGTCATATGTTGTGAGATTTTCGAAATACCCTGGTTGTTTCTCAGTTAATGAACACTGCTAAAATAACCGACCGTTTGAATAGAATACTACTCTGAACGTCTCTTAATCATCAAGTTAATTGAGGAGTGAAATATGGATTTTATTGATATTACCTTCCCTTCGCGTGTATTGTATATCTATCCAGGCCTTCCCCTCTCATCTGCAGACCATAAGAACGCGCAAATATTAATAGCACTGTCAGAAAGATTGACTCAGTCTAACTCAATATTTTGTATTATTATATTTACTATATAATTTGTAATGAGATCAAACTGCATATTCTCCGGTCACGTGGGTGTATATTGCCCGCTGAAACTGCATATTCCACCCCCCATGGAATATACACCAAAGGGAGATAATTACAACAGAGGTCGCCCCGTTCTCTCGCTTGCTCTGCAAACGATACGATACGATACGATCACGGAGTAGCTCGTCGAGCTGAGTTTAACTGCAGAATACAGCAGAAATAAATATCCCCCCCCCCCCCCATCTAATTGTAAGTTGAACCGTACCCAAGCACATTATTGGAGTAACTAACAAGCGCCTTCGAACAACTATACGTGCGTTGCCAGATTTACACGATAGTAGTGAAGCAGCTCCGAATCAATGAAATCTCGTGCATGATAAATTATGTTACGACTTGCAGGCGGTTGTCCACTGAAAACAACGAACTCAGAAGGATAGCGCTCTGGCATAATAAAACATAAAACAATATTTTGCTCGAGGGATAATAGATTTGCACAGAATTAAGTTGATAAATATAATAATGAAATTATTGCCTTGCTGTGAGGGGAATATACAGTTTTGTTGCCCCTCGGCTGTGCATATTGCCCTCGCCTGCGGCTCGGGCAATATGCACATCCTCGGGGCAACAAAACTGCATATTCCCCTCACACCAAGGCAATATTTTCATATTATGGACGTGAAAGACTCGGAAATTTTAAGTCAAATTCGAGTTTACCCAAAATATTGTTGGGGGTCCGTCACGTCTAACCCCAAATACTGAGTAAGATCGACTCAATCTTTCTGTCAGTGATATGGAACTTACCTCCGTTCCGCTGGTTGTCTATTACGTGTTGGCTCAGATGGAAGGTTTATATTGCTAATTTGTGGCAATAATTCTGGCAATAATTATGATGCTAACTGCAACCACAGACGAGAGTTGTACTACGACTGAACTCGTCTCTTTGTGAGTGTTGACCAGTGTTTTGTTGTTTTGTTCTCTGCGAGACCCGGACCCTCAATGGCTATCGATTGTATAACGTCACGGCGGTATGGACAGACCTGTACAATCTGCCATTACCAATACCTGACCAGTACATACCACGGATAGTCCTGTCCTCTATCTGTTTCTATTGTCATATTGGTATCCCGCGTCACCAGGATTACGTAATACCAATAATTAAATCATACGTTAACAACGGGTTCACAGTCTGTTAGTCTCTATTGTCTTGTGTAACCCCGGAACAAAGTTTAAACTTCACAATTTCATGTTCGGTCTTGTAACGAAAATAACAGTAATTTAACCCCGAAAATCAAATTCAATACACACAATAGGGAATTTAGAGGGAACGAGAAAACAAACAAATGGATTAGATCCGAAAAGAATGGTAATAATTAGTTACCAATGTTAATACGACTGACGCTCGTATGAACTTTTCACTTGTATATATCTGTATAAGTTGACAAAGTCGTATTGACCAGAACATGTATAGTTACTAAAAGCTGTCTGGAGCCTACGGGATCAGTCTTATTCCGTGAGTATTTGTTTCATTACAAACAGAGAAATATTCCCAACACAAACGGACATATAATAGGCCTATACAGTGAAATAGAATCGATATGATTCCACATATTACTATTATAACGTTAAATCCCATTCACGCTCTCACTACTGCAATGTCAACAGACTTTCATTTTATTTCTATCATTTGGTGTATGTCTTTCTTTTTTACATCTTTACCTTTGAGATTCCCATGATTTTTGTATTTTGTTGTCAATAAATAAAATATATTGAGTACTGATGTACCTGTCAGATTGTTTTCCAGAGCATAGATAGTACTGCGGCTCTCCGGCCGATCGGATCAACTTAGTCGTTGATTGGTTATTTTACTGTGTCATCTGTTAAATTCACATGCAAATTTCAACCAATGGAGGTGAAGTATGCCATTTTGTGCTGAATGTAACGGAGAATCTGTCTAATCCTTTAAACCTGGGGAAATGGGTTTCTTCACTTTATTTTATTTCACTCGAATATACCGGATTTAATTACAAGAGATATTCAGCGTACTGTGTATAGTGATGGCATCGACATTGTTATATCATGAAGCTTAAGCCCCATGATTATATTTTTGTCAATACTGACCTGATTTAGCCGAAAGAACGATTTGTCCGCCGGTAGGTGGCAGCACGTTTTCGGAGTATCTCCCCAGGAAGTTTCCGGCCGGTTTGTAGTTGGCGACGACGATGATCTTGCCGTCACTAGCTTGCGCTTTACCCACACCAATCTCTCTACTGTCCCTCCATACCACTTGGGTGAAATGACCTTATAATGAAATTATAATTATTTATTAAAATTATGCAAAAAAATAATATGACAGGCGAACGGTAAACTTCGATGAAGAGCTTTCTTGGAATGTGACAGCAAATATTTCGTGTGTACTGTCCCTGTTTTTAATTTTCTAGTTACCAGTACCACCTATATCACTAAACAACCGATGAATATTACAGTCCCAATATCTGACCATATTCAGTAGGCTATCGTCCGCCTACACTGGATTCTCAGCGTCAAGAATTCCCACTGACACCGTGACTGCTTTATTCGGATTTCGTTACTAGATATAGTTACAATCAAGTGTGTCTTCAAATAGATTAGGTTATTCTGGTAAATACTTGTGTTAATAGATTAGGTTATTCTGGTAAATACTTGTGTTAATAGATTAGGTTATTCTGGTAAATACTTGTGTTAATAGATTAGGTTATTCTTGGTAAATACTTGTGTTAATAGATTAGGTTATTCTGGTAAATACTTGTGTTAATAGATTAGGTTATTCTGGTAAATACTTGTGTTAATAGATTAGGTTATTCTGGTAAATACTTGTGTTAATAGATTAGGTTATTCTTGGTAAATACTTGTGTTAATAGATTAGGTTATTCTGGTAAATACTTGTGTTAATAGATTAGGTTATTCTGGTAAATACTTGTGTTAATAGATTAGGTTATTCTGGTAAATACTTGTGTTAATAGATTAGGTTATTCTGGTAAATACTTGTGTTAATAGATTAGGTTATTCTGGTAAATACTTGTGTTAATAGATTAGATTATTCTGGTAAATACTTGTGTTAATAAATTAGGTTATTCTGGTAAATACTTGTGTTAATAGATTAGGTTATTCTGGTAAATACTTGTGTTAATAGATTAGGTTATTCTGGTAAATACTTGTGTTTCACTGATAAGTTTGACGTAGTATACAAGTAGTGTTAATGCAGAAAACGTAATATTGAGTCAAAATGAATGTTCTGTTTTCTCGGATTAACTCTACTCTTGTACTGATGAATACTGTTCATGGCATCGCGTGGTTGATTCTTTGTTTTTGTACCCCTCTCTGTGCCTGTAGCAGTGCTTAAAATGAGTATCAAGCTTTCGTCACCTGGTGGGCTTATTCTTACTCATCTGAGCAATGACCCAGTTGATTGACATATGCTGAATTTATGAATGTCATACAAGCGCCGTACTCATAAGAGGTACAATGCGGGTTCGGGTAACGATCAAGGGATCGGCCCTTGTCGTTGCACTTCGCTCTGGTCCTGGAGCGGTCGCTCTGGTCCTGTAGCGGTCGCTCTGGTCCTGGAGCGGTCGCTCTGATCCTGGAGCGGTCGCTCTGGTCCTGGAGCGGTCGCTCTGGTACTGGAGCGGTCGCTCTGGTCCTGAAGCGGTCGCGGTGACCACAATGCTGTGTTGTATGGTACAGCCAGAGTACGATATAATGTTCTATAGAAATTGTTGTCCACTGTTGTCCAATCACGATCATTCTCTTTCTTCCCAGGGGAGTAACGAATGTAGGCCCATCCACAGAGTAAACACCTATCATATCCTCAGTCACTTACAAATACATTGCTGAGTGATAGTACACGTATATATCAGTTCTATTTGGTCTAGTTTATGGTGGGCTGCAAGGGCGAGCAATTAAAATCCGTTACATTTCCTTCAAGTATATCCAACAATTCACTTCTTGGAGCCTGTCCATGACGGATAAAAATAACAATTCCCTTCTTTTAGCTCACCCAAGACAGATAGAGAGAACAATTCACTTCTTTTTACTAACACAGCACGAATATATAGAACATTGCACTTCTCTGAACTCGTCCAGGACGAATCCTTCTTTCAGGATTGGTAGATAGCGAACCAAATGTGATACTAGAGCCTTAAGCACTCAGACGGGGCTATTTAAAAGTCAAAATAGGCTTTTGCAATAATTTCACTGTGGCGAAGAGCCATATACGATTTGTCCAGTCTCACACAATTCTCTCAACAAGGATGTCTAGTGAATTAGTGTAATTGTACATGTAACATGTATATATTTAAAAAAACTAACTTCTGACAGACAGGACAGCAGGGGATTATAGAAAATATATCCTTCAGCAGTACATAACAAACAAAAAAATCAGTATTAGGATACAATGTAAAATCCTCATCGTTAGATGGACTGGAGCTATGCTGGAATGCATCCTCTCATGGCATATTATATACTTTTACCTCCTGCTGACAGTACACCCACAATTTGGCAGGTTACAAATTCTAACAATGGTAGAATGACAATTATATTGTGCAGCCCAACTAACATCAGCCTGAAATCTAAAAGAGTATTTTCATGTAGGGAACACAATTGCACAGAACTGATTATCCATCTGCTCTGTGTCCAGGGTATGGAGTTTTTGTAGCAGTGATAAACACTGAATTACTCTAATCATAGAGCCTACAAATGCTCCTTCCCAGCATGTACATGTAGGTCACTTATATTTAAAGATGATGATGATGAGTTTCAATTGACCCTATCCAGCCGATTGAACCAAGCTGTTGACCTATGTCATGCATGTGTTGTCATCCACTTGGTATAGAGGCTCTGGCGGAGGGGATGTGTGTGTATGTCCCCAAGTTACATATTGTGAATACAATTTCTGCAAGAATGGGAGGCCAGAAATTACAATTTCTTGCCAACATCATGAACATGGCAAGCATATGATAAGTATGCCGTAAAATATTTTCTTCTTCATATTTTAAGTGTACCGGATAAAGTTTTTATCAGCCAGCAACTTATGACATTCTCTCAGAAAAACTCTCTTAGACAACCTCAAAATGGTATCCATATTGTATTCATGCTCTAAAACAGAAAATCTCTGAACATATATAGAAAATCAGAAAATATTCAACTTCACTAATATAGACCTGCTGGTACAAAATCTAGCCAAAATAGTTGACCAAACTATCTGCAATAGCTGAATAACTTGAGGACTATTTTCGTCTGCTCTTCTTCACCCTGGCAACGGTACTACTTGTGCTCAATATTTTCCTCAGTATTGGAACAGGACAATTAGACCCTACCGGTCTTCATCGCCCCATGAAAATAAGAAACCAGCTTTTCAATGTTCGTCCAAGTGCTGTGGATAATTAAATCAGATTGTGCAGTTCAGACGGTATGGAATGTGACCGCGATATAGTGAGAGCCCTACAGTTCACACAATTCCATTTTCCCATTGTCCGAGTTTGTAACCTCCAAAACTTTCGGTGTAACACCCTCTGAATGCACTGTTCAGGAAAATGCAGTGCACATGCGCATTCTGTCTTTCTCGATTTTGATCGACAGGGGGCATATATCTGTATACGATTGAGATGATAAATGCATGTTACAAGAAACACAGGGTAGGACGTTTTGTTTAGCTGCGACATGCTGAGCCCACCCCGTCCCGTTTACAAGCCGACGATCCTGATTGGCCGACAGCTATGCGCACCAAAGTTGCGCTCCGAGATTTTAACTCCAGTGCAATGAGAGGGTATATCCAACAACATGGGGTATAGAATTTGATGCCATGAGAATGACACATTTCAGTCTAATTTCTAATAAATACGCATGATTAAGTTTCAACACAATGCCAAAGAAATTGGAACTCTTCTGTGCGGGGAGATACATTTAGTTGATACACTGAGCTATTGGTAGGGCCAGCTGTCCCAGAAATGTGTTGTGTTTGGACTAGTATATAGTCCTGTCCATTTATAAACGTTATGTTCCTTATTAGTTTCATAATCAGGAAAGTTTTAACGTCAAGGGTTTTGGCATTATAATTGGCAGTCTGACCATACGTGGGTCACGTGATACACCTATATGCCCCTTCAAATATGGAGGGTTCCACTGTTTTCAACATCAAAATTCCAGCATTGTACTGTCGAAGTACAAATACAACAAGAGTTGCTTACTTACCAGCTTGGTTTGACCGTGGTTCTCCTCCAAACTGATACATGCTAATTTCACTATACCATTGGTCGGTTACGTCTTTACCTGTAATTAACGATAAGTAATGTATTAATAATTAACAGTTGGGCAGGTGCGACAAGAGCGTCACATAGTAATGATGTCGACATGCACGTCTTTATTACATATTCGCCCCTAAACTAATACACCACACGGATAATACGCTCCTGTCATTAAAAATAGCACCATATAAAAGCTAAATATGGCAGAGCTATCATTTTGAATGGTACATGTAAGCTGGTAAGTGTGGCGTGAACCGCTTTGTTGTAACAGTAGGATAATTTGATGAAAATGTATCAAATCTATGCTAATTTTCACTGATTAAACTCATGCCCATGTTGTAGAATAGCAAGAAACGAAAATTAACTATAAAATGGGTGAAGCTCACAGTAGGTCAAGCCGGCTCAATGTGCATTTGAAATTCATTCATGTTGGGAATTCCATATTATACCCAGGGAGCATCGACATGTCACTCCATTCCGTCTAAACAGCATTGACACATCAATGTGTATTCAGAGACAGCCAATCAGATTAATTCTCCAGTATACGCATGAGAGTCAGAGACAAACAATCCATGGAATATTCCTCGTGAATTTGTGGCCGGGACAAATGATTGGTCTCCCAAAATATATGCTACTCTTTCTCCTAGGCTGGACGAAAACTAGGTTGGTTGACGTTCCAAAACGAAAAACAGGTGGCGTATACCAAATTGTCTAAATCTAGAACCACCACCTCACTGGTATAGCGTCTTGGACAATACCACAACCACCAGTCAGATTTCGAACAGGATTTCCGCCCGAGCGCACACCGCCGGAAGTTACATATTAACATATTTAAAGCGGTATTTCTCGATGTTGAGATCACTTTGTCCTTCTGTGTTATATGTAGACTGAATATAGCGATAACAAGAATATTAAAGAGTTTGTTTTTACAGTTGATATGAGAAGGCATAAGAAAAATAGTTCGCCCACGTTCAAAACAGAGGGAGTTGTTCGGTTGGTTTTAAACTGAAGACTGTGTACCATCTTCCGCTACTGAGGGTAGGGTTAACTGTGAAACTGAGCATTCGCTGTGGGGAGGTTGAATCTAGACATGATTCGTCGCTTTTTGGCAGTCGTAATTCCCCCTCTGTGTAAATATTTTCCTCCACATCCACTGTTATTATTTGTAGTTTAAAATTGTTTGTCAATGTTTTATATAATCTGGCTCATTCGTGATATCTATATTTTAACTCCGTCTTCTGAAGTGAATGGATAACAAACTTGCTGTAAACTGAAAATGCCAGCGGATATCTGTCTTCTGATTTAATTGCAGAGGCAGTAATTCAGTCTAGTCGAGCGTATGACATCATCGTAATCTGAAATTACGAAAGCAGAGCAGATTTAACATGAAGAATACGATTAAGTGGCGTACCAGTATAGGCCTCTGGTCTGGATGACCATTTCATGGCGATGTTTTCCCCAAGACGTTCTCCTTTGTGATTTGATTGGCTGTGCTGGAATGAGTTGGTGGCCGCTAATTGGTCAGCCCATTTCTGGGCGATCGTGCTCAGTTCCTTGGAATGTTTCAATCCTGACACGCCATGTCTCTTTCTGCATTCATTGTGAGCATCCACAACTTCCTCAGCAAATCTCTTGTTGCTCATTTTTGGAGCCTGGAATAATAAGGACACATATTGGTAATTGGTAATATTAACTAGGTTTTGTTCCTCTCTGATATGGGGTCCGTGAAGCAGGATTATAAAAAGACGGCACTGGGATCGCTCCGTTACATGTATGCACCATTGTGATGGGGACTGGATTTTTCGTAAAAGCGACATTAATTCCTACTGACTCACTCATCACTCACCCACTGACTCAGCCTTTGGACAAATCAACAAACAACCTAAGAGACGTACTGTTCATCCACGCTGGATGGAATGTATAGGCCTACATTTTTTACTAATTATCCGAACAAAATGCCGGATTCATTTTGAAACTTTGAATGTACCATTCAAGTGCTTCCAAACTGGAAAATATCGATTAGAACGTCAATGATTAATAACAATACAAACCAGTAAAAGTTGACGGATTGATAACAAGCTAAACCGGGGAAAGTTGACTAATTAATAACTAGCTAAACCAGTGAAAGTTTACTGAATAATAAGAAACTAAGTCAGTGAGAGTTGATGGATTAATAACAAGCCAAACCGGTGAAAGTTGACTGAATAGTAACATGCTAAACCGGTAAAAGTTGATGGATTAATAACAAGCTAAACCGGTGAATGTTGACTGATTAATTATAAATAACAAGCTAAACCAGTGAAAGTTAAACTTATTAATAACAAGCTAAATAAGTGAACGTTAACTGCATAATAAGTTAAACCAGTTAAAGTTGACTGATTGATAACAAGCTAAACCAGTGAAAGTTGATGGATTAATAAAAAGCTAAACTGGTGAAAGTTGACTGATTAATAACAAGCTAAACCAGTGAAAGTTAAACTTATTAATAACAAGCTGAATAAGTGAACGTTAACAGCATAATAACAAGTTAAACCAGTTAAAGTTGACTGATTAATAACAAGCTAAACCAGTGAAAGTTGATGGATTAATAAAAAGCTAAACTGGTGAAAGTTGACTGATTAATAACAAGCTAAACCAGTGAAAGTTAAACTTATTAATAACAAGCTGAATAAGTGAACGTTAACTGCATAATAAGTTAAACCAGTTAAAGTTGACTGATTAATAACAAGCTAAACCAGTGAAAGTTGATGGATTAATAAAAAGCTAAACTGGTGAAAGTTGACTGATTAATAACAAGCTAAACCAGTGAAAGTTAAATTTATTAATAACAAGCTGAATAAGTGAACGTTAACAGCATAATAACAAGTTAAACCAGTTAAAGTTGACTGATTAATAACAAGCTAAACCAGTGAAAGTTGATGGATTAATAAAAAGCTAAACTGGTGAAAGTTGACTGATTAATAACAAGCTAAACCAGTGAAAGTTAAACTTATTAATAACAAGCTGAATAAGTGAACGTTAACTACATAATAAGTTAAACCAGTTAAAGTTGACTGATTAATAACAAGCTAAACCAGTGAAAGTTGATGGATTAATAACAAGCTAAACCGGTGAAAGTTGACTAATTAATAACAAGCTAAACCAGTGAAAGTTAAACTTATTAATAACAAGCTGAATAAGTGAACGTTAACTGCATAATAAGTTAAACCAGTTAAAGTTGACTGATTAATAACAAGCTAAACCAGTGAAAGTTGATCGATTAATAACAAGCTAAACCAGTTAAAGTTGACTGATTAATAACAAGCTAAACCAGTGAAAGTTGATGGATTAATAACAAGCTAAACCGGTGAAAGTTGACTGATTAATAACAAGCTAAACCAGTGAAAGTTAAACTTATTAACAACAAGCTGAATAAGTGAACGTTAACAGCATAATAAGTTAAACCAGTTAAAGTTGACTGATTAATAACAAGCTAAACCAGTGAAAGTTGATGGATTAATAACAAGCTAAACCGGTGAAAGTTGACTGTTTAATAACAAGCTAAACCAGTGAAAGTTAAACTTATTAATAACAAGCTGAATAAGTGAACGTTAACTGCATAATAAGAAGTTAAACCAGTTAAAGTTGACGGATTAATAACAAGCTAAACCGGTGAAAGTTATAGTTATTAATAGCAAGCTAAATAAGTGAACGTTAACTAAATAATAACAAGCTAAACCAGAGAAAGTTGATGGATTAATAACAAGCTAAACTGGTAAAAGTTGACTGATTAATAACAAGCTAAACCGGTGAAAGTTAAACTTATTAATAACAAGCTGAATAAGTGAACGTTAACTGAATAATAACAAGCTAAACCAGTGAAAGTTGATGGATTAATAACAAGCTAAACCGGTGAAAGTTGACTGAATAATAACAAGCCAAACTGGTAAAAGTTGACTGATTAATAAGAAGCTAAACCAGTGAAAGTTAAACTTACTGTAATAACAAGCTGAATAAGTGAAAGTTAACTGAATAATAACAAGTTAAACCAGTTAAAGTTGACGGATTAATAATAAGCTGAGCCGGTGAAAGTTGGCGGATTAATAAAAAGCTAAACAGATGAAACTTGACTGCTGAATAACAAGCTAGGCCAGTAAAAGTTGACTGATTAATAACAAGCTAAACCGGTAAAAGTTGACTAATTAATAACAAGCTAAACCGGTGAAAATTGACTGATTAATATCACACTAAACCGGTGAAAGTTGACGGAATAATAACAAGTGAAACCAGTGGAAGATGACTAATTAATGGCAAGATAAATTGGTGAAAGTTGACGGATTAATAACAAGCTAAACCGGCGAGTTGATTTTAGCAGCCGAAATACGACTCCGTGTTTTAAAGCTGTCCCAGATGTCAGACGTCTGTTCAGTGGCAGGGATACAATCGTGAATTGTTTCCCCGTACAGGTAGTTATAGCTAGCCGACACTTGTTGTAAATCCAGCACCAGATATGTAGTACTGTATAATGTTGCAGGGTTTTAAAAATAACTTTTAATATCCGCAGCACGAAATCAAAACAATCTCAGAGACACCCTCTCGAATCAATAGTACATCCCGGCTAGAAATTCAGATATATATCAGAAATGTTTCGACTATGTACACCTGTGTTTGTATACATCTGTCACAATTGACAGATTGTGCCTACCAAACATAGCATTTACAAATACACGGTAACACATGTGAATCATCGGTCACATGTCATCACAATCGTTATGTAATAAATAACGGCAGACATGAATCAACAAACACCCAGGCCGATGTGCGTGATATGAGAACTCCTGTAGATGCGATTTGCCATACGATTGTTTCCGTGGACACGAACGTTCCCGTGGACACGATTGTGTCTACACGATTGTTCTTGTAGACACAATCGTTCCTTGGACATAATTGCTCCTGTAGACACGATTGTTTTTGTAGACACGATTGTTCCTGCAGACCCGACTGTTTCTCAATATAGGTAAACCTATGGGAAATATCATCTACATGTGAAGCTATGAAAAATTCGTGCGTATTCTACGAGATTCCATAATGAGCAAATGACGACAAACTCTGCCCTATCAATTTGAGAGTGATTGACGTTTAGTTCATGGAAATGAACAACTTATCGGCGGTCGGTCTTTTGACATTTTCCATCGCCTGGCAAAAGCAGACTTTTCGGCGGGAGTATACTTTGAAGTTTACGTTTAACAAGCACGAAGTCTAGACATCACATCTTCATTTTATTCAGCCAATTTCTACGTTCCCACTTCTAACCTGCCTTGATTTATCTGACCCCTTCAGCGTTCAAAATCCGAGATGTAAAATTTCACCAGCTAACGACAGAAGAACCAATCAGAACGCACACATCGATTGCGAGTGAAGTCACATAGAGTGACATCATCCTCTATTATCGGCGTCCTTCCACCTAATATGGTGCCCACTAATTAGGTCAGCCAATCAATAACGCTCTTGTGCGACCCATTTCGAATTTCAAATGTTTTCGAGGTCAGTGACGTCTCGTGTCTATTTATAAGTTATTTGAACATTGAAGGGGTCCAGATATATGAAGGGAAGTTCGAAGTGGGAACGTAGAAATTGGCTGGATAAAATGAAGATGGGACATGATGCCTTATTTGGATACTGTTCCTCTTTTCTCCTATATTGGTCCACGTGCTTCTGTGTATAATTACAAGGGGTATCTTTTTAAAGTTATTCCACCCAGCTATGCACCTAACTGGTTAACAGATGTAGCTTGAAGTTCGCACGGGATTTATATAGCGTTGATGTCAGATATAATGTTCGGTGATATTATATCTGACTTTACTGAGATGGTTTGGAGTTGAATTGTTTCTATGTCTCCATGCTTTAACCCAAACCTCTAACGCTAACCCTAGCCCATACCTCTAAACCGAACCCTAAAACTAACCCGAACACCATACCCTAACCCATACCTGTAAACCGAACCCTAAAACTAACCCGAACACCATACCCTAACCCATACCTCTAAACCGAACCCTAAAACTAACCCGAACCCTATACCCTAACACAAACCCTCTGTCTCCATGCTTTAACTCGGGTAATCGTGACACATTACCCCAGTCGTCTCTATCTGATGTGTGATTGATCGTGTAGATGCAGTCTCGCATATATTCACCTCTACCCCTCGAACTATCATCTCGTCCATCAAAGTTTGCCGATCATTTACTTCCACCAGTTCGTAGTTAATATACCGAAGGAGAACGAGAACAATGATCAAGGTAGACCTGATAGTAGATACTTACCTGTTATACGACTGCCCTTCTTAACTTCTATATTAACTCACATTGGCTTATTATTTATATTATTGAAGTTACGAGGAAATAATACATGTATAAATAGTTGCAACGATCACACATGTAATTAGTTAACTTTAATCTGTTTGGTCTATATGAAATCAACATAATTGTTTATTTAGCAGGACGATTAAGATAATTTCGGCGACATATATAATTTAATAATATCCTGGGTCACTTCCTTAAATGATTTACCACTGTACAGCAATTCGTGTTGTTATGTGTAACCATAGTAACCCGTATTAAGTTTGATCAGAAGGATTAATTCCTACTGCCAGAACATCGTTTACTTGTTCACTTTCTAAATGGGTGGCCGAGTGGTCTAAGGCGCTTCGCTGATGACCGCTAGCCTCACACCGCTGAACCGGCACGGGGCCCTCCCCAGGCCCGGACACATGGGTCCCAAAAAGCCCAGGCCAGATAGGATTAATCGAATTGTAAATGCTTACACAAATGTTCAAATGGTAACGCTTACCTATGTTTAACACTCTTATTCTAGAATACAGTCGAATATGAAAAGAACATTAAAATTTGGAACATCAATGCATAAGTTAGGAACACCAAACGAAATTTTAGGAGTTAGGTGCAGGATTGGCTTTTTTTTAGATACTTTTCAAATTTCCTATGCTTTAACATGGTGCTATATAGCATACTTGGCAATATTGTGCAGATATTTTTGCTAAACTCCGCAGTAGGCAGAAAAGTGGGTTACTTTAATATCATCTATATCTAATATTTAGCACTTTTATAATCTAGTCTAATTAGAATATATTCGCATTAAAATATCTGTAACACCGTGTCGGAGAAAGGACAATATATTCAATATTTAGCACCTTTATAATATTATCTAATTAGAATAGATTCGCACATAAATATGTAGCTGATGTCTGAGAACAGACAATATATTGAATATTTAGCACTTTGATAATATCATCTAATTAGAAGAGATTCGCAGTTAAGTATCTATCTGGCGTCTGAGAAAAGACAATATATTCAATATTTAGTACCTTTATAATATCATATAATTAGAAAACATTCGCACTTAAATATGTAGCTGGCGTCTGGGAAAGACAATATATTCAATATTTAGCACTTTTTATAATCTATACTAAATAGAAGAGATTTGCAGTTAAATATCCACAAGAGTCTTTTCAGAGAAAAGACAATATATTCAATATTTATCACTTTTATAATCTACTATAATTAGAAGAGATTCGCATTAAAATATCTGTAATACCGTGTCGGAGAAAGGACAATATATTCGATATTTAGCACCTTTATAATATTATCTAATTAGAATAGATTCGCACATAAATATGTAGCTGACGTCTGAGAACAGACAATATATTGAATATTTAGCACTTTGATAATATCATCTAATTAGAAGAGATTCGCAGTTAAGTATCTATCTGGCGTCTGGGGAAAAGACAATATATTCAATATTTAGCACCTTTATAATATCATATAATTAGAAAAGATTCGCACCCAAATATGTAGCTGGCATCTGGGAAAAGACAATATATTCGATATTTAGCACTTTTATAATCTATACTAAAATAGAAGAGATTCGCAGTTAAATATCCACAAGACCCTTTTCGGAGAAAAGACAATATATTCGATATTTAGCACTTTTATAATCTACTATAATTAGAAGAGATTCGCATCAAAATATCTGTAACACCGTGTCGGAGATGGGACAATATATTCAATATTTAGCACCTCTATATTATTATCTAATTAGAATATATTCGCATTTTAATATATAGGTGACGTTTGAGAGCAGACAATATATTGAATATTTAGCACGTTGATAATATCATATAATTAGAAAAGATTCGCAGTTAAGTATCTATCTGGCGTCTGGGAAAAGACAATATATTCAATATTTAGCACCTTTATAATATCATATAATTAGAAAAGATTCGCAGTTAAATATGTAGATGGCGTCTGGGAAAGACAATATATTCAATATTTAGCACTTTGATAATATCATATAATTAGAAAAGATTCGCAGTTAAATATCCACAAGACCCTTTTCGGAGAAAAGACAATATATCCAATATTTAGTACTTGTATAATCTAATATAATTAGAAGAGATTCGCATCAAAATATCTGTAACACCGTGTCGGAGAAAGAAAAATATATTCAATATTTAGCACCTTTATAATATCATCTAATTAGAATATATTCGCATTTAAATATGTAGGTGACGTTTGAGAGCAGACAATATATTGAATATTTAGCACTTTGATAATATCATCTAATTAGAAGAGATTCGCAGTTAATTATCTATCTGGCGTCTGGGAAAAGACAATATATTCAATATTTAGCACCTTTATAATATCATATAATTAGAAAAGATTCGCAGTTAAATATGTAGCTGGCGTCTGGGAAAGACAATATATTCAATATTTAGCTCTTTGATAATATCATATAATTAGAAAAGATTCGCAGTTAAATATGTAGCTGGCGTCTGGGAAAGACAATATATTCAATATTGAGCACTTTGATAATATCATATAATTAGAAGAGATTCGCAGTTAAGTATCTATCTGGCGTCTGGGAAAAGACAATATATTCAATATTTAGCACCTTTATAATATCATATAATTAGAAAAGATTCGCACTTAAATATGTAGCTGGCGTCTGGGAAAGACAATATATTCAATATTTAGCACTTTTATAATCTACTATAAAATGACGTCACTGTGACGTCATCAAGTCGGCCATCTTGGATTTTTTACATTTTGTGGTAGAGCTTGACCCAAGGATATAGTGTGGTAAGTTTCAGCCCCCTAGCTCAAGGGGTCAGAAAAATAATTAGGGGGTCCGGCCCCCCCGCCCCCCCGCCGTAGGCCACGACAGGTCCCCAAAAGCCCAGGCCAGATAGGGTTAAACAGTCTATATACCAGCACATGCGCGTTGTTTAACCAGGAAGAACGATAGAATAATCTGTTATTGTCTGAGTGGAGTTGCACAGACCACAAATGAAAATGTACTTGCGACTGTCTTAAAACTTACATAACAGCGCATGCGCGTTGTTTAACCAGGAAGAACGATAGAATAATCCCTGTTATTGTCAGAGGAGTTGCACAGACCAGCAAATAAGGGGTATACTGCCTTAAACCTCCTTAATCACCAGTCCTTCCAATATTGAAAATATGTAGCATTTGTGCTAATTATACAATATATTTTCTTTAAGGAGAGGCAATCGGAGCTGCGATTTAGAAGAAATATTCAATATTTATCATGGATGCAATTTAGAAGAAATATTCAATATTTAGCATTTGTGCTAATTATACAATATATTTTCTTTCGGGAGAGGCAGTTCGACAATTTGCGTTTGCGAGTTATCATGAATATTGAATATTTCTTCTGGCTGCAATTTAGAAAGAAATATTGAATATTTAGCAATTGTGCTAATTATACAATATATTTCATTTGGGAACAGGCAAGTCAAAGTGCTAACTAGCAGTAATCCTAGAAATTATCTTCAAAGTAGCACACCCCTTTCTAAATATCACTGATTTTAGAAATTATTTGCGAAGTAGCAGATCTGCTAAATAGCATGCGAGACAATAATAACCATTCCTGCACCTTAATGCAAATTTCTTCAAAACTGGTGTGAAGTTGAGCAAAATATGACCAAAAACCAGTGTTAAAACACGACCGGGTGAAGTAAGCGATGTTGCATTGGACATCTTGCTTTTTTAAACACACCCTCACCACAGGGTCTACAGACCCTGGCAGCAGTCGAGTATTCGCGAGTGGAACACGTAACATGATGTTGTGTTCAAAACAACTTTTGATCGGCCAGCTCGGTCAATTTCAAATAAGCCAGTGAGAATTTCGTAATCTCGACACCGAGAGCATCTTAACGATATTTCAATTGTGTGCAGTGTACCATGCCAAGACGCTGTTCAGAGTTTGATTAAATATAACTGAGTTAGCTCAGTAGTATAGTGAGTGTAAATCCAGTAGTATTTCTAGGAGGAGGGAAAATGCGGGGGAAATCCGGAGGGAATGCGGGAGGAAGGTTGACCTTGGACCTAGGGGCAACGTGGAAAATAGAGAGGACTTCACAAAAATAGGGTTTTCCCTGAAACAATGAAAAGCGGAAACACAGACTGTACACCTAAAACTGAGCCAAAACCTCGTCAATTTCCAGAACCTCTATGCGGTCACGGGACAAATCGACAAAACGAAGGGAAGAACATAGATCGGGACGCCTATTGAGACTGGTGAACGTTGTTCTGCTTTGATCTCAGCCTGACCCCAGACAACGACCATCAGCTGAACCTCATTGAGAAAGGCAAATTGCTACTGGAAATCCACTTGGGGACACTCGCACAAAAGTTTCATAATAGAGAAGGTAGGTCGCCGGTTTTTGATAATTCGTCTTCCCTTTTTACTAACTGATATCTATAATTCCATCCTGTTGGACGTAGTCATTCCTCCAAACGGGCATACCAAAATTGCTGTTTGGTCGCACCTACGCGCCACTACAGAGTTAATCGCGCCGGGAAGTGAATATTTGGCAGGTAAAAATACGCACATTTTCGTTGCACGAAAATGATGATTCCTTTATGGCGATAAAATTTTACAAAAAAAACCCGAGCACGTCGACCCCCTATTTTTCCACCTTTTTAAAAATGCCCGTTGGACGGGAAATACTTGCGCATGCACAAGAAGAAAATCATTTCATACGTTTACTCTCGATTGTGGGTCGAAATTGACACATTTTCCTACATTTTATGGGGTTTTCCAGAAACATTGAAGTGGGGTTCAAGGAGGATTGCGCTTCTTTCCATTTCAATTCCAATAGATCACTTGTCTCCTGAAATAATAGCAAGAGTATGCCCATTCAGAAAATATACATTTTTATGGGGTATTTGTTGAAGATTTTACAACTATTTATGGCCAAAGAGCCGAACCCATGCCTGTTTCCAGTCACACATACTTTAGATGTGGACAGCGCCCTATATGTGATTTGCTACGCCGAATTCGACAACATTCTTTCAAGTAGACAAGAGCCGACACTTTCTCCGTCATTATTTAACTCCCTCTGTACCGGTAGTACTGACAGTTCAAAACTGGTATCTATACTGTCATCAACACAAATGAAGCGAAGAGATACTTTTCATCGTCTGCGCAATTTTAAAGACGATACTCCGAGCTTTCCAACAAGATGTAACATGATGAAAATATTTGTCTATAAATTCACCATTTTGTATGCCAATGACAGACAATTGCTGAACTCTTTTTCTATCGGTACGATACAGTACAGAGAGGATTAACCTAGCATGGATCAGAGAAAAGGGATAGAAGAGGGAACGGACCCAGAGGTTGACTGGGCCCACCAGGGCATCCTCCTTGAAATTGGTGCCATCGCCATTGACGATCTTGGCTTTCACGTACAAGTAGGTGTAGGCTGAATCCACGTACGCCGTATCAGATTTGGGGATGAGGAATTAGATAGGGTTCGAATCAGTGATGTTGGGAAGAGGCAAATTTTCCACCCATTGTCCCTCTTCTGTCTGTACTGATATGAGTCGTCGGTACGGCCCACAAATCAAATTCGCTGTTGGTGGAAGGACATGACTCTAGGTAGATGAAAACTATGTTTACTCAAAAGACGTCTTTGACCGGTGGCATGTCTCGCGGGTGCAGGTCTTTTATTTTTTATGGTTCGGTCCGCTTTGGAGACCAAAATACTCCCCGCTTCTTTTACTCGGCGTTTAACTGCATCCATGACGAGGACACCACTGAACGCATCACCCAGGGCTTGCACCCACTTCGGACCGCTTGTTTTCCGACCACTTTCATTCCCCGTGTCATCAGTGGGAGGTTACTAGCACGTTCCCCAGTCCGTGGCCCGTTGAATTTGTGTGCCGCTAAACACAGGTTGGTCACCCCGGCTTGTTTGGTGTAATAATCCACAAACCACCACTGGATTTGATATCAGCATCATTATAATAGGCGTCAAATGTGCGCGACATGACGATGGCGTGACCCAGATAAATGATGCATGTCTTGTAATGGAGACCGCCTAATACAAATTCCATTATCCGCTGAAAAGTGACGGGCTCTTTCTCATACCTATGGGCAGGACCCGGTACTCATGTAATCCGATATAGGATCGAAATGTAGTGTATGGCCGACTATCTGAGTGGAATGACGCTTGATGAAACTCACATTGCAAATCAAGTGTACTAAAAAATGTAGACTGGGTGAAGCCTAATCTATCAAATGCAGCAGATGGGCGTCCTCAATAGTCTGTTCATTCAGACGTCTGTCGAGCCAACTTCGATTTTAAAGTTAAGATAAAGGTAGTGTGCAAGCTCGGAACTAAATGAAATTTCACCTTGGGGAAAAGTGCTTGGCGATATTGATTTTCACATCTTTCACGCCTGTAATGCTTAGTCGTTCATCATTACCTGTGACGACGACATCGCGATCACTCGGGTGGATGTTAATTGTACAACCCACATGTTTTAGATAATTTAACTGCAAGGTTTGCGACCGAAATGTCGGCGTCCTTGTCTATCATAGCGTGAAATGTAGAGGACATAATTTTGATAGGAATTAAATTCCCGATTAATGTGGCTGAAGTTTTCAAATGGCTGACATGTGATGCACAATAATAACGTGACGTAACAATTCAAGAATAAAAAACAACGTGGCGAACAATAACAACGTTATTAACAATAAAGTGACGAACAATAATAACGTGATGATCAATAACAATAATAACGTAACGAATAATAACAATAACAACGTGACGAACAATAACAATAACAACGTGGCGAACAATTCAACAATAACAACGTGTCGAACAATAATAAAGTGGCGAACAATAACAAAAACGTGACGAACAATAACAACGTGACGAGCAATAACAACGAGGTGACTATTTCTTTCATTTTTTGGGGGTTTTTTTAATCCACGGTTACATAGCGTGCTGAGTCCACAATGACATATCTATCAGTGAAGTGTGCACATTAGACCGATTTTCTACAAAACGATGCACTTGTAGATCATTCTTCTGAAAGTCTGACCTGAATTTTTGACAATGGAGCCCATGCGATGTCTACGGCAGATGTGAATCGCGAAATATATACAGCATTGACCACACACAGTGTTGAAATATCGTTGTAAGCGTTCTGTATTGAATTCCCAATCAAATGGTCATTTTTAGTGGTAATCCAGTGGCTATGGGCCTGTCATGTTTATCGGTATTGCATATGTACAAGGCAGGAAAGATTTTGAGCATTCGCTTGGGTAGCTTGTTTCTAGGAAACACGCCTTTGAAAGTAGCTTTCGTAAAACGATCCGGCTCCGAGATACTTCGTATCTGCGCTGTATTTATTATTTGTGTAATCGGAAATTGTATTCGTGCTGCGGTCGATATACAGAATATTATCGAATTCGCCGTAGCATATGACAATGATGGTACTGGACAGAGGCTCGGTAAAGTGCATCTCCAAGCGCAGATTTCCGCTGTTTGACCAGGTTAAAATGGCTTCCGTCTGCTAAATCTGGAGTTTAGTCAAAACAAACAATGTGTAATCCGAACCGAAGTCACTCCGAGTAATATTGTTGCCCTCGTCCTTGAAGAGCTGCCCAGTGCTGGTATACATGCAGTCCCAGGTAACTTCTGATGTAGTTGTTCCCCTCGAAGTCAGGCTGCAACGGTTTCCATGGGATTTGTTGACTATCAAGGTGAAACGATAAATGATTTATGCCCAGGTTCCGAAGTAGAACGGATTTTTATTCAATTTTTATCTGGCACTGTGTTATCCTCTTTGTCGTGCAATGCACTAACGATGTTAGAGCGGAATCCATTCCAATAAGCGAAAATCCAAAATTCCCCTTTTTGGCTTATTTTTGACAATTTGAAGACAGTTTGACCATTTAAAGCTATCTGAAGGCACCACTGTTTGGAAAATGGAGTTATATTGCACGATATCTTTAAAATTAAGTGAGTAACGTTACTCCAGCAGAAAATAACAAGAAAACTGGATCTTCATGATGGAAATCGTTACTCTCTTCGAGCAAGACTCAAGCAAGCCCACGATCGCGAGTGTCTTACTTTTGTATCCCTTTCCTCTTTGTGAGTTGCGATACTCTCATATTGTGTAGCTGTATATGTACCATGGGGTAACTCCACATATGGTACATTGTCTGCTGTTAGAGGAGCTGAGAGTAACGTTACTCTCGCAAGCTCCCTTCACATGAAGTGTTAGTGTATAGATACTCATTATTGTAGGTAGCGCTACTCTAGGCGATACACGCTGTCAACTGGCTCTCCTTTCACATATGTTCATCTGGGCCCCACATGCCGAGAGTAACGTTACTGTCACAGGGTCTCCTCTTCAGATCAGGAGAGTATAAACATGCCAATAGAAAATCAACATCATACATGGTATAGGGTAGCTGATAGTCTATCTGTACGTCGACATCTTTTAATTCAATTTTCATATCTGTTCAATCTCAGCCGGCAATTTCATATTAAACCGATCGTTTTATTTACGAGTAAACATATCCTCTATATGAGGTTATTCTTCAATGATTTTGCACAAAATTAAATCAGGTATTTATCATTCGGACTCCTGACTGCTGTACAGTATTACAGTAATAACAATACCGAACATACAAATCAAGTTAGCCAGGTTCTGTATTCTAGTCTTATTATTCTTCAATAATGATTATTTTTTTTGTAGTAAAAATACTACATCAAGGATTTATTATGTGATCTTTGTGCATATATTGGCAATAGAATGGTATATTTTGAGATGAACACAATTTGGAGCTTGGTTTATGATATTTGCCCCATAGTAATTCATCTGTGCTCCAGTAGCTATTTTGGTTAAGTGATCTGGGATAAGAGGAATATCCCCAAAACTTAAAACTTATGAACTGACGATATTAGATTATCAGAACTACATGTATTGTCTTTTGGCAACTTACATCTAGTATGGGCGGTCTGGAAATGTAGATGACCAAGAGTGTTATAGTTTTCAGTAGTATTTAAGATGTTGAAGGCGGATTTGTGATATGGGTCAAGCGTTATGTTATCTACATCCTGTCTCTCTATGGTGACCCGGCCATATACTCTTGACCAGGTCAAGTTAATCCCAGCTGTATGTCTGGTGTTAAATCTATACCACCAGTAGGCCTACATCTTGGGTGCAAATTGGATATAGGGCTTGGCTACTCCGCTGATATCTAATGCAATGTGGCTAAGTTAAAAAATCCTTATACATAACAAAAAGGTATGATGCATATGTACATTCCTTCCAGTAATATATGAATGCAGAGTTCTGCATGAAAATACTCATGATGATCAAACTACTCCAATCAAACAAACTTTGTTACTCTCAAACCAGTTCAAATATGAACAGCTGGCCATTTTGAAATTTTAGCATGCAAGTCAAGTACATTATCAAAATCCCATTAAGGTGCGCGATTGGCTTATATTCTCTCGCATCTATTTACAATCTAATTAGCAAAGCTGCTAATTTGCAGATATTTTCTAAGATACTTCGCTATTTAGAACGAGATACTAATTATACAATATATTCTGTTTCCCCCAGACAAATCTACCGACCGCAATATCCCCCCGCAACACGTAAATGTTGAATGAGAATTTTTTCCACTACCAGATTATGCAGCAGAGTAAACTTGCTGAATGATCGACAATGTTCGAGTCCCTCACACGAGATTGATTCGGGTGAGTGAGAATATCGTTCGACATGTCCGTGACGTCAATGACAAGTTATACCCCAGTGAGGTCGCCGATACTTTTTAAAGCGGATAACCCTCATCTTCCATGGTCCAAATTCAACATAACCTGTGACGTAACATGACGTCAAACAAAGCTTCACGCGAGCACATTACATTCTTCACAGTTTGCTCATACTGAGAATGTCGGCGTTTTCCGTTTCGAATTACACGAATGATTTGCATAAAATGTAGACTATATACATATGTGCGAAGCTGGGACTTGGAGCTCTTGTTCCTCGAAAGAAACAACATATTGTCTAATTAGCACTTTGATAATCGCATCTAAATTGCATCGATTCGCACCTCGTGGATACTTAATATATTGTCTATTTAGCGTAGATTCGCAGATTCAATTTTACACGCCGGCTTCACAATATATTGTCTAAATAGCACTCTGCATGATAATTGAATTTAAATTGCACAGATTCCCACGCCGCCCAGACTTAATTAAAAGTAGATTGGTATATCATTTCCATGTAATTTCTTTTATGTTCACGATCCACCGAATTCACAATGGCGGGGTCCCTTTCGGAGTTTTCAGCTGTTTCCCGGAAGGAAACAATATATTGTCTAATTAGCAATTTAATATATTGTCTATTTAGCGTAGATTCGCATGGTAATTTTATCTCGTCGCCATCACAATATCTTTGCCATATAGCACTTCGATAATTGCAGGTGATTCCACCCAGACGAGACTAAAGTTATTTAGAGTACATTCGCAGATCATTTGGTCTACATTCCAGCGCTACCGAGTTTTCAGAGCAGAGCAAATATATTGTCAAATTAGCATACATTCAAGGATATTTCGTAATATTCAAAGTCACGTTTTTTCTGTGTACGACCAAACTGGTGGAGGTTTTGGCAATTTAGTGAATGGTCGAACACCAAGGGAAGTCCCTATCAGCGACCACTCAATATGCCGAACAGTCATTCAAATGACTTGACCAGTTTAAACATAACGTCCGCAGAATGACCGGATACAGATTTATCTTTTTTTCTCTGGTATATCATCAAACAGAGAAATGCGTCTTTCGACAAGAAATAAAGGATATGTGACCATGAGCGAACATATCAGTTGCAGCGGGGTTTTGTTTTACCGAGTTTTTTCTATCGAAACCCAAATTATATGAGTGTCGGCCTAATAAACTATGCTTTGAATATTTTCATGCCAGGTTTTATCTTTCTTTCTACATTGTCGATAGCACATACAATATATTATCCTATTTCATTTTCTGGGAATAAAGAAAAAGAACGAAACAAACATTCCTAGTCTCCCCTCAAGTGACAGATCTCCAGTAAGAAGTCGAATATATAACGAATCCGCGACATTTCGGCATGCAACATTTCGGCACAAAGTGAAGAGTACGGCATTGCGGCACGCGACATTTCACATTTCAAAGTCGCGTGAGTAGTAGGTAGCAATGATTTCGAGCAAGGTTTTTCGGGCACCGGGAAATTTCGCCATCTGTTGGTCCATGTTAAATCGCAACCGGGAACCCTCAAAATTACGGTAAGGGAGGTAACTCTTGATGCCCGTGATGATTTTTGACATATTCATGGTTATCTCCCCTGATTCGCACATTTGCATCTATATGGGGAATGCCTGTATGGGAATACGGGCCTATATTCCTCCGCGGTAATGCGGTTTGGCGGTGATGCGGTCGCGGGAAAAAGCTTTCGCGGAGAAAAAGTAGTCCCCAGACTTCAAATACGCTGCACGGTCCGATTGGGTCGTATGAGGTATCAATGTGAAGCATTCGTGAAGGCGCATCCGACGGGCTGGGTGTGGGGTTGAAATATCGTCATTCTGCGCATGCGCGGTAGACAAAGTGTATGGAAATAGCCGTTTTGGGGTCTAGGTGGGCCACTAATGGACCGATGGGGTCGAGTGAGGTATCAATGTGAAGCCTATGTGAGGGGGTATCCCACTTGGTGGATGTGGGGTCGGAATATCGTCATTCTGCGCATGCGCAATAGACAAAGGGTATTAAAATAGACGTTTTGGGATCTAGGTGAGCCACTAATGAGCCGATGGAGTTGAGTGAGGTATCCATGTGTAGCATAGGTGAGGGGGCATCCGATTGGACTAGTGTCTCGGCCGTTGTCAACATTCTGCGCATGCGCAGACAGGGAATTCTGGGAAAACGATGTGGAAATAGACGTTTTAGGGTTTAGGTGAGCCCCTAATGATCCTATGGTGTCGTATGAGGTCTTATTTTGAAGCTGTCGTGAAGGAGCATCCGCCTGGGCTAGTGTGTCTTTCGTTGTCAATAGTCTGCGCATGCGCAGTCTGGCCGTAGTATAGAAATAGACGTGTTGGGGTTTAGGTGGGCCACTATTGGGCCGATTGGATCGAGTGAGGTATCAATGTAAAGCATACGTGAGGGAGTATCCAACGGGCTGGGTGTGACGTGGAACTGACGTCATTCTGCGCATGCGCAGTAGAGAAAGTGTATGGAAATAGACGTTCTGGGGCCTAGGCGAACCACTAATGGGCCGATGGAGTCGAGTGAGGTATCCATGTGAAGCCTATGTGAGGAAGCAACCGCCTGGAGTAGTGTCTCGGCCGTTGTCCACATTCTGCGCATGCGCAGACAGGGAATTGTGGGAAACGGGTGTGGAAATAGACGTTTTTGCGGTCTAGGTGGGCCACGAATGGTCCGATGGAGTCGTATGAGGTATCAATGTGAAGCATGCGTGAAGGGGCACCCAGTCATGGATGGGTGCATGTAAAATTAGTGGCATGACGTCACTTGCGGTTTGGGTGAATGGGGCGTGACCTGGGAACATGATAGGACATGTACTGACCAGTCTGTGGGGGTTTCCCGCCAGAATTTCGCTGACGTCTGCGCCTGCATCCCGGTATGCATGAGGGTTTGTGTGTGAATGGGGTGTGACCTGGGAACATGATAGGAATGCATGTACTGACCTGTCTGTGGGGTGTTTCCCGGCCCCGGCCCGGCCCGCCCCGGCAGCAGCGCGCGCGCGCGCGCGCGTCATCATCGGCAGTGCGCGGATGAATGTCGGGTCAAAAGGTCAAAGGTCACATCCAGGTCAAAGGGTCCAAGGTCTCCCTTTCGGCAAGGTTCGGAGACAAAGTTGCGGCATCGATATACAGAGCTTGAACCCCAAAAGGAGATTGTAAATTGACCTGGGAAGGATGGGCAGTTCCATTTGGACCAATCAGCGGTCGAGAAAAAGAGCCAATGAGCGATCGATAAAAAGAACCAATGGACGGGTACTAGAATTTCGCTCACGTCTTCGCCTACATCCGGGTACTGGGATGCTTTCGCCTACGTCCGCGCCTACATCGGGTTCTTGTACACCCGGGTAATGTTTTCTGGACATGGATGGGTTACCTTTGGCTCCATTCTAGGCCACTGATTAGCTAATACGGTGTTCAAAGCCAGTTTCATGCATTATGCTCATATAGAAAACACACAAGGCAGGGTTTCTTGGTGAGATCTCATTTTGTTTTTTATTCAGTAACAACAACAACGTGAGAACAACCACGTGAAAACTGAAGCCCAGAACAGGGGGCTTGTACATTGGAAGAACTGAAGCCCAGAACAGGGGGCTGGTAAACTTAAGCCCAGAACAGGGGGCTTGTACATTGAAAGAACTTAAGCCCAGAACGGGTCTTGTACATTGAAATGATGGGCGGCCCAGTCATATACGAGTACATCGCGGTCCTCGGCCTTGGGGTACTCGTCAAACATCTGTACGATGGTAGATAAGGTCCTTCCCCGGCATCGGTGGTGCAGGTAAAACAAGCAATATTGTCCGCACACGCTACTGGTCAGGCTTTGAAACGTTTGACTGTTCCAACACAACGTCTCTGTATCTTGATCCATGAAGTCTGTTAAATCGGGATGGAGGGGTGGCAGGCCGTACGGGTCAACGTATTCGCCCTGCTGTTCTGTCAAGTACACGGCCACCCAATGTTCACCGGGCCGATCCATCGGGTCCGTGTTGAGAACGTATGCAGCAGGATACACACGGTCTAATGGGAACACATCTCGGGCGAACATCCCTTGAAAGACCATACGTGTCCCTGGGTCATTCTCCAGCACGGTGGTTATCTGGTCTGTATCCATGTTAGGTGGAAAAGTCACACAGGACGTTGCGCGCCTTGTCCACTTGAATGATGTTGTCGAACTCGGCGTAGCAGATCACATTGACGGTAGTCCCCAGGGCTCGTACAAAGTGGATTTCCAACCGTAAATTGCCTTGCTTGGCCAGGGCCAGCTGATGGTCGTTCTCTAAGGTGGGGGTCAGATCGAAACAGAACAACGTGTATCCGTTCGCGTAGTCCTCCCGACTGATCATATTCCCTTCGTCCTGGTTGATTTGACCGGTGGCTGTAAACAGGCTCTGATAGGCTCGAATGAAATTCCTCCGCCCAAAGTTCGGGGTTAAGGCCGTGGCTGGCACCTGTTGTCCATCCACATGCAGGGCCACAAAATTGATACCGAAATGTTTAAAGTCAAACGGATTCTCTGGGTAGGCTCCGCTGAAACTGGTATTTTCCACACAGGCCAGGATCAATCGCTTGGGTAGTTCCCCCAGGAACAGGTTTTCTTTGTTGGCGCCCATATTTCCAGCAGGCACAGAGAACACTTTGGTTTGTACACGTCGGATAGGGTACTGGGCTGGTTTTGTTTCCAAGGCTTTCATGTGTCCCAATTGAACGGCTGGATTCGGTTTCACTTTTCGGACATACAGCACTGCGTCTTGGATAACAATCTTATGCCCATCTACGTTAGTGGCCATCAAGGCGAAGGTCGGAGGCGCCCTTATCAGTCGGATTTTGATGGGGATCTTGTTCAAGAGGTACCGGTCTTGCATGAACATGTCTGCGTGTAGTCGACCCATGAGATCCACCGAGGCACCGTTCGCAGTGAAAGCCTTCCGTTTGTTATATCCCACATTGTCCACCGTGTCCATGTGCTCGGGTGTGTCCTGGTAGAATAAAGCGGCTGTCACTGAGATTGTTTAGCCTCTCGGCCATGCGACAACAGTGTCTCGATGTAGGTTCGATAGGGGTACGTGTTGGTCGAGTCACTGATGAGTTTGTCGCTCAGAAAAATATCCACCTGTTGAAACATCGAGTGCAGCCAGAGATTCGTCGGGCCCACCGTTGCAGCTTGGATGATTCTGGAGCCATCCCCATTGACCACCTTGGCTTTCACATACAAGTATGTATGGGCTAAATCCACATAGGCCGAATCCGCATTACTGATGGTGAACTCGATGGGCCCTGTTTCGTTGATGCTGGAGGGCGGGAGATGCTCCACCCATAATCCTTGTTCGGCACTGGTCTGTGTGGGCGGCACGGTCCACAAATCAAATTCACTGTTGGTGGAGGGACAGGACTCTGCGTGGATCAAGGACATGTTTTAAGAAAAGATATCCTGGGTCTTCGATGTGCGTCGTCGCTGGGTCGGTCGTCGACTGGTGCGTGGTCTCGGTGGTGCAGGTCTTTTATTCCCTACGATGCGTTGTGCTTTGGCCACTAAGACGCCTCCCGCTTCTTTGGCCCGCCGTTTCAAGGCTTCTTTGGGTGCCATACCCCTCAAGACATCACCGGCGACTTGCAGTCCACTGCGTACCGCTTGTTTGCCGATTGCTTTCACCCCACGCGTCACCAAGGGCAGGAACGTTTTGACGATGCTCCCGAGTATATTCCCCAGTCCATGTCCACGTTGCATGCGTGCACCACTAAAGACCGGAAGGCCACCGCCGGCCTGTTGGGCATAATAGTCCATATAGCTGCGTGCATCGCACTCGTACCACCTCTTCCCACTTCCCTTATATGTGTTGTAATTTTTTCCTGTATATGGCGAGATTCTGCTGGTGGACGTTTCGTCCCCGAGGCCCGCCCCCTGTACATACCGTTTGGTCTTTGATATATGTTGGCATTTGTGGGAAGTTGATGCTGGGTCGACATCGGGCCTTACAGACTAGTCTTTTGTGTTATATGCCGTCATTTACATCTGACGACGATACAGCTCACCAATCTCCAATGTACGAGTTGTCACAGAGAAACAGCTCACCAATTACCAGTATACGAGTTGTAAGAGCATTTCCATCATAGCTCTCTAGATTTGTATCTAATACCGCTTATGCCGGTGCTAGGGGCCGTGTGGTCATATCATGCAAGTTGCCACATGAACAGGTACAATAAAAGCGTACCTGAGATACAACACATATCACGAATCGTTAGATTCTTGGTGTGTGCTTTAGAATAAGTTAACCAGAAGACTATTCTGTGAAGTCATGTGACGCAGTCAGTATGTCGGCACCTCTTCCCACTTCCCTTATATGTGTTGTAACCTTCATTATACAAAGTGGGGAGCACGTGCTTGTCGAAAATGAAGTGTCAGCACCACTTTCCCGCGTTCGAATGCCACCGGTCGTCCCGTGTCATCTGTTATATCCACCGTGATAGTGTTGATGTGGGTTTGTCGTACGGGTAGGTAGAGCATGTGGGTGAAACTGTGGGTGACTTGATCTCCATACAACTTTTTAATGGGGACCACCCGTAACAGAGGTGTGTTGATATCGCCCACGATATGGTTGTCCACCACGTCCGAGTAGACGTAGAGTCCGTACATACCCGACTTCATATCCATCGGGATCTCGCCTTGGTGGGCGGTGGGACCAACGAACGTCCGTAGATCGAAACCCAGCATTTGCTGTAGGATAGGACTCAGTACGACACTCGCGTTGGCGGTGACGATAAGCTGTGCCTTGTCGTTGTAATCGAAGTCCACGTGATTCTTGAAGGGAAAGGATTTGATGGGTTTTGAAGTATTCGTGACCTCCCGTAGAGCCTTATAATGCAGCAGTCTTGACAGCCCACCCATGAACTCCTTGGGAGTATCGTATTGGCCTTCGGGGAGGGTGAGTCGGGTGTCTTTTCCTTCGTAGGTCACCTCGTACCACACTTCATTGGCTCGCACGTTGTACCACGAGTAAGGGTATTGGATATCCACGAGGCCACGTAGAGAAGGTTTTGTATTGGTCCATGAACGTCATATACCGTTGAAGCGTCTCATTGTACCGCTGTACTTTCTCACTGTCGCTTAACCCCGGTCTCTGTAAGATCTGTTGCATCTCTCCCTCGAGGGTGTTTATGGTCTTCACCGTAGGTGGGACAGGGTAGGGCGATTGGAGCTTTTGAAGGAACCGTGGTTCGACGAGGACCATTTTTTTCGTGTGGTTCATTGTCGGCCGAAGAGTCCACCCAATACTGGACCCAACACGGAAGCGCCCAACGGTGCTAAGATGGCCCCGAGAAAGCTGCCTTTCTGTAACACCTTTTTCTTTTGTGTTTGAGAGACTCGCTTCTGGACTAAGGTTCGGAGACCTGTCTTATGCTTGGTCAGCTTGGTCTTCTGAGCCGGAGTCAGTGGTACGTTGCCTTTTAACAGGTTGTACCCGATCTCGCACAGACAGCGTACAAGGTCAGGGTCTGCACCGCGTACAATGGTTCGGACCAACTCGGGTGAGGCCGTCTTCAATACATGGAGCGTAGGAGCAGACAGCAGTCTCGCGCAGACATCATGTACAACTAATGCTAGAACCCACAACTCTGCTCTTTTTATCTACTTCAGAGAACAGAGGCAAAGTCAACCATGCTGTGGTATTAATTCTTTTTATTATCCCCATCATCAAACACACACACTCCAGCTGGGGGCGCCACTGTGGATGTGTTTACATTATTTTTGCATGTACACGTGGTGGGCCTCTCCGGAAAAGATGCCGGTCCGTAGTCGAAGGTGGTCGGGGATGGCTTGCTTGAGGTCGAAGAGCATATACCCGTGCTGAGGGGTTGTGGCATCTTTAAATGCTTCCAACGCAAACGGTGTGCGGCCGGGATACATCTGTCTCGCCAGGTGCAGCAGTTGAGTGGTATCTCTCGGGTTTTTGAAGACCACCAGGTAGTGGGGATTTAAGCTGATGTTCCGATGTTCTTTGTTTTTACTGAACAGAATCTGCACAATGTATATGATGCTGAGCCGTCGATGGTGGCTGCCTTTGGTAAAGAGTTGGGTGACCCGCGCATCCGTCTCCGCAATGAGATCATCCAGAACCACCAAGGTGTCCGGTTCCAAATCGGCCAGGTTAGGTAGGCCTTCCACGAACGTGATGTGGGGCATTGCTGCATACGCTTCCTGCCATTCTCCGTAACACCACACGACTCGGGCAATGGGTGGGGTGATCATGCTGTCGGCGTGTTGAATGAGCTTCCTGACGAAGTGCGTTTTGGCGGAACCCGGCGGTCCTGCGATGACGCAAGTAAAGGGATGCTGCCACCGAGGGTCCATGGTTCGAGGTGTATGCGCTGTCGTGGTAACCCGCTATTGTAAATTTGGTACGAGTGAACTGGAGTGGTGGTGGTGGGTACAACGTCGGTCGTCGTTGTCTGTTCACTGCGAGTGATGATGGTGGTGGGTACAACGTCGGTCGTCGTTGTCTGTTCACTGTGAGGGATGAAATCCGGTGGGTTTTCAGACGTAGTGGGTGTACTTGGTGTAGGTGTGGAGCTTGGTGTGGAGGTCGACGTGGCTTGTATACGGGGTGTGGTGATGACTGGGCTCGATACGGGGTTGACTGGTGCTATCTGTAGACCGGTTTCACTGATGGCTGGTGTTCTCAGTTGGTTAAGTAACGTGCTGACATAGGCTACGTCGTAAAACACACCTCCGTACAACACACTCAGCAGGGTTAGCAGTATCACCACAAAGCCCACTTGCGCTTTGCGTGTTTTGGGAGACGCTGTGTTCAGAGGCAGCTGCTGTTTGTCCATAGCACTGTGGTCGGACGTGGAATGAAGGATGACGGCAGTGGTGTCTGGCTTTATAGTCGTTTCACCTGGTTGGCAGCGACCCAGGAATTGAAGGAACTGGGCCAGCCTTGCCATTTGACGAAATGAAACAGTTTGCCACGTCGACGTTCCGTTTCAAAATCTGCTCCACCGTGTAGTAGTCTTGCTGTGTTTTTACGACAGGCTGTAATTCCGTCTCGTAAAACGTCCCTAGCAACGGTTCCCCTTGAAGATCTTCCAGTTCATAGACTCGCTGTTGTCGGGGTAGGCGCCGTTTAATCAGGAAGTGCTCATCGCTCCAGTTGGGCAAGTAACTTTTCTCAAATTGACCTTTGACTTTACTGATCCGTACAGGGTCCCCGACCTTATACACCGCCTTCGTCGTTCGCTTCGATTGCCTGGGGTACAAGACACGCCGGACTTGGGCTTCATTGCGTTGGGTCACGGTAATGGGGGCTCTCTCTATACTCCGGTGATAGGCTCGATTGTAACCACTCACAAGTTTCGGAAGAACATCGATGTACCGCCTTGTATTCTTATTAGGTGAAATATTTATACATGCGGCCTTTGAATGTCCTGTTGAACCTTTCCACCACGGAAGCCTTGGTCTCGTTGTACGTATGGAAGAAAAACACCTTCTGGGCTTTCAGAAACTGTTAGAACGGTCGGTTGAGGAATTCCGTGCCTTCGTCGGTTTGCAAATACAAAGGTTTGCGCCCGGGCTTGAAGATGTCCTTGAACGCCGCTATGAGATTCGCCCCCGTTTTCATCCGGATGGGTACCACCCACGCATACTTCGACAGGATATCGATGCACGTCAAGATATACCGATTCCCATCGTTGTGTTTGGCAAAGGCGCTCATATCGACCAAATCCGCTTGCCATTGGGCATCTAGTCCTCCTACGATGACCCGGTTCCGAAGAAAATGGCGACGGGCAGCTCGATGTAAGGTATAGGTGTCTTGTTTTCTTAACCAATCTCGGACTTGAGCACGTTGTATCCCCTGGGGTTAGGCCGCTCGATAGAGAGCCGTCAAGGCACTATAGGCCGCCGGACTATTGGGACTGTACTATAAGTTATCCAACACCTTCTCCCAGCGCTTCATGGTGACAAATGATGATGAACCCTGGCTCTATCGTTTATTTATAACGGGTATATCTTGGGCCGGAGTTTCTTTCTGATTTTCGTCGTTGGCTTCCACATTGTCCATGGTAAATGACCAGTCCAACTCGTCTGATGACCGCTTGATAAGCACTTGATCCACATCTACCACGGCATCTTCCAATGCAGACGATAGATCAGGGTGAAGGGTAAAATGCACTGTACCCCCATCTAGCCGAGCCAATTGAGCAAAGAAGGGGCCGCGTCGGATGTACACATGGTGACACAAGTGAATGATGTCGCCGTCCAGTTCACCAGACAACACCCGTTTGAATTTGGTCCAGCCCTCTCGGGACAGACGAATGTGAGCCGGGCACGGTTGTGTAAGGTCCGCATCACAGATGTCCCCCACCTCCTCCATGATATCGACCTTATCCGCATAACCGTGCAGGAAGACCTCGAGGGTTAAGCTGAGATACGCCCGTGCCCACTCCAACTGAACAGCTGACCGCTCGTCCGGTATAAACAGCTGGTCCACAATAGGCACCACTTTCTCGAAGGCTGTCCACAGATCGGGGTCTAGGGTGAAGCCTCGCGTAGGGTCTTGGTAACGGCCCAGGCGTGGGAAGAAGGGTCCACGGTATACGTAGATGGCATTGTCTATGTGGATGAGGTTTCCGTCGAGCTCACCGCTCAACACCCGTTTAAATTTGGTCCAGCCGTCACGGTGTAGCGTAACCGTATTCGATACGGTCTCAGCGCGCCACCAGCAAACATCTCCACGGTCTTCCACGAGGGTGACTTTATCTTCATAGACGTGTAGGGCAAAGACTATTGTGAGGCCAACCAACCGTCGCTGGTTCCGGCGCGAGCGCTCGTGGTCCATCCTTCCGGTGACAAAGAGACGTGCGCTTTGGGTTCAGGCGTACACCAACACCTAAGTCCGCTATCGATGAGGTCCACTCGTTTGGGGTACAACAATAGGGTGCAGCCAGGTGTGAGCCTTCGGGTAGCCACAGTCCCTTCTTTCACCTCGGGGTGTAGTAAGTCATCCACCTCGGGGAGTACATCTTTCAGTGCCATCCATAAGTGTGGACAGAGTGTGATATAGGTACCTCCACTCTGTTCCAACCGGGGAAAAAGGGAATCCTCTCCAGCAGTGCGTATGTGCACACCGACTTCCACGTGCATGAAATCCCTTTCGGGCTCTTTTCCCTGTAACAATCGTGTCAATAGAGTCCAGCCTGATAGCGATAGCAAAATCTTCACCTTCTGCGGTGCGTCTTGGACCAGCTCCAGGTGATCGTCATTGACGATGAGGTAGACGTCGGACGTCAGTTGGAATAACGCAAGCTCTGTTCCGCTCGCTGCCATGGTGGAGGATGAAAAGCGAACGGTTAGAGAGGTGGCTTTATAGTGTACCTGTTGGGCAGGGTTTTATACACCGTGTGAGTCATGGGCACTTGTTATACTCGCTTGCGTCATAAGGTCAATAAGGTTAGAAATGCGCTTTTTTCTACTACGCCCTGTGACGGCCCTTCGTGAAAGTCCGTGATTGTTCGGTAGTGTAATGTTATTTTGTATGGGATTTCATTTAACATGAGATTTCACTAGTCAAAGCTTAAGCATAAAATGAGGATAAATAGGCCAATGAATGCAGCAATGCCCTAAATATTCTCACTTTTATATACCTGCATAGAAGTACCCGGATGTAGGCGCGGGCGTAGGCGAAAGCATCCTAGTACCCGGATGTAGGCGCAGCCGTGAGCGAAATTCTAGTACCCGTCCATTAGTTCTTTTATCGATCGCTCATTGGCTCTTTTTCTCGACCGCTGATTGGTCCAAATGGAACTGCCCATCCTTCCCCGGTTAATTTACAATCCCCTTTTTGGGGTTCAAGCTCTGTATATCGATGCCGCAACATTGTTGCCGAACCTTGCCGAAAGGGAGACCTTTGACCTTTTGACCTGGATGCGACCTTTGACCTTTTGACCCGACATTCATCCGCGCACTTCCGGTGATGCCGCGCACTTCCGGATACCCCGCGCGCGCGCGCTGCGGCCGGATAACCCGCGCACGCTGCGGGACTGGGCCGGCTCCTACGTCTAAGGGGAACATTGGAACTCTTCTGTGTTCGAAGGTAGTTTTAGTGAAACCCGGAAGTAACGTCGGTGAACTTTCTCCAAAAATTCCACCGTTTCGCTCCGAGACCCTTCCCATCGTGTTCTAAATGACGAGACGAGAAAAACAAGACCCCACAGCCCATACCACAATGAACGTGTGTGAATTCCCCGGGTTGGACCTATCCCTCCCATAGCCAGTATGGAGCTATATGGTACTTTTCCAAAAATTTCACCGTTTCGCTCCGGGAGCCTTCTCATCGTGTTCTAAATGACGAGACGTGAAAAACAAGACCAAACAACCCATATCACAATGAACGTGTGAATTTCCCAGGATGGACCTATCCCTCCCATAGCCAGCCTATATGCCTATACACAGACCTCGGTAAACTTTTTCCAAAAATTTCACCGTTTCGCTCCGGGACCCTTCCCATCGTGTTCTAAATGACGAGACGAGAAAAACAAGACCCCACAACCCATATCACAATGAACGTGTGTGAATTTCCCAGGTTGAACCTATATCCCCATAGCCAGTATGGAGCTATATGGGCTATATGGTACTTTTCCAAAAATTTCACCGTTTCGCTCCGGGACCCTTCCCATCGTGTTCTAAATGACGAGACGTGAAAAACAAGACCAAACAACCCATATCACAATGAACGTGTGTGAATTTCCCAGGATGGACCTATATCCCTCACAGCCAGTATGGAGCTATATGGGCTATATGGTACTTTTCCAAAAATTTCACCGTTTCGCTCCGGGACCCTTCCCATCGTGTTCTAAATGACGAGACGTGAAAAACAAATCCAAGCAACTCATATCACAATGAACGTGTGTGAATTTCCCAGGTTGAACCTATACCCCCATATAGCCAGCCTATAGGCCTATATACAGACCTCGGTGACTTTTTCCAAAATTTTCACCGCTTCGCTCCGGGGCCCCTCCCATTGTGTTTTTCTTGGCGAGACGAGAAAAACGAGACCCCACAACCCATAGTAAAGCCCACGAAAAAATATTACCATCCCCATACCCCATACAGGCATTTTCCCTTATATTGTATAATACAGACCCCTATTATAGGGGTAAAGTCCGTGTTCCGCTTTTTATATTTTCGGAAAAAATCCTAATTTTACGTGCACCCACCCCATTGACTTGATAGGCAGGCCCCGATAAGCCCGGGGACCGATATTAGCCCTTTTGGCTAGAGTTGATAGGGGGTTTCCCCTATTTTAGGGGTAAAGTCCGTGTTCCGCTTTTTATAGTTTCGGAAAACAATCCTAATTTTACATACACCCACCCCATTGACTTGATAGGCAGGCCCCGATAAGCCCGGGGACCGATATTAGTCCTTTTGGCTAGGGTTGATAGGGGTTTTCCCCTATTTTAGGGGTAAAGTCCGTGTTCCGCTTTTTATAGTTTCGGGGACAAATCCTAATTTGACATGCACCCACCCCATTGACTTGATAGGCAGATCCCAATAAGCCCGGGGACCGATATTAGCCCTTTTGGCTAGGGTTGATAGGTGTTTTCCCCTATTTTAGGGGTAAAGTCCGTGTTCCGCTTTTTATAGTTTCGGGAAAAAATCCTAATTTTACATGCACCCACCCATGACTGAATGGCCCTAGAGGAGCGCTTCACTTTGACACCTCACTCGACCCATTCGGTCCACTAGGGACCCACCCCTGTCACAAAACGTCTATTCCCATACTCTTTTTAGGCATTCCCCGTATACATTAACATTGGAAGTCACTTGGTTCACTTGGTTTTCTTGG
Organism: Hanleya hanleyi; assembly: GCA_036873755.1. Classification (NCBI taxonomy): domain Eukaryota; kingdom Metazoa; phylum Mollusca; class Polyplacophora; order Lepidopleurida; family Hanleyidae; genus Hanleya; species Hanleya hanleyi. The sequence goes on from JAVTVY010035874.1 coordinate 41,449, forward strand.
CGAGACGAGAAAAACGAGACCCCACAACCCATAGTAAAGCCCACGAAACAAATTGACCATCCCCATACCCCATACAGGCATTTTCTCTTATATTGTATAATACAGACCACTATTGTAGGGGTAAAGTCCGTGTTCCGCTTTTTATATTTTCGGAAAAAATCCTAATTTTACATGCACCCACCCCATTGACTTGATAGGCAGGCCCCGATAAGCCCGGGGACCGATATTAACCCTTTTGGCTAGAGTTGATAGGGGTTTTCCCCTATTTTAGGGGTAAAGTCCGTGTTCCGCTTTTTATAGTTTCGGGAAAAAATCCTAATTTTACATGCACCCACCCCATTGACTTGATAGGCAGGTCCCAATAAGCCCGGGGACCGATATTAGCCCTTTTGGCTAGGGTTGATAGGGGTTTTCCCCTATTTTAGGGGTAAAGTCCGTGTTCCGCTTTTTATAGTTTCGGGGAAAAATCCTAATTTTACATGCACCCACCCCATTGACTTGATAGGCAGGTCCCAATAAGCCCGGGGACCGATATTAGCCCTTTTGGCTAGGGTTGATAGGTGTTTTCCCCTATTTTAGGGGTAAAGTCCGTGTTCCGCTTTTTATAGTTTCGGGAAAAAATCCTAATTTTACATACACCCACCCATGACTGGATGCCCCTTCACGAATGCTTCACTTTGATACCTCACTCGACCCATTCGGTCCACTAGGGACCCACCCCTGTCACAAAACGTCTATTCCCATACTCTTTTTAGGCATTCCCCGTATACATTAACATTGGAAGTCACTTGGTTGACATGGGACTACGTTCTGTCCGCGGAGGAATACAAAGGTTACAGGTTGCCGGAACTACTTTTGACCTCCACGTGACCTTGAGCTGGTGGCGCCCCCTGGCGCCCCAGAGGTGAAAGGCGATGGAGCGTCCCCTATACCTTTAACCTGGAAAAAAGGGGACCAAGAGTTACCTCCCTGGAAAACAGGGCCCTTCGTCCACCTTATATACTACTGCGCTGACGTCGTTAAGACGGATGATTACAGACGCTACAAGGCACTGAAGGGCGACAACGCCATATGCTCTGGACTACATATCAGCTTGAGGAATGAAAGTCTAAGGCGTAACTCTCCGTCTCCAGCTGCGTCAAGCAGGGTCAGCAGTCTGGGCACGGGTAGTTGTGTTGGTATGCTCTTCGGGTAGTACCTGTTTCTTATGCAGCAGGGGACATACCCGGATCACCTTTTGAATATCATGCATGAGCGTGACATGATGGCAACGCATGCGTTGTTGCTGATCTGCATTGGTCATCCCACCTTGAGCTGTGTCTATAAGAGCATCGACTAAACCATCGGCTTGACGAAACGCTTGGGCTAGAATATCTCCATCGTCAAGATAAAAGTTTACATTAGTCAACATGGATGCTGAAGTGCTCATGGTGGAAGGGGAGGAAGGATTTGTGTGGGGTGTGTTTTTATTATTTTCATTTCATACACATTTGGAATTGGTGCTGTCATACGAAATTGGTCTTTTGATTATTGAAGCGTAAATTCTTTTATGGACGACGGCTGAATATTGAATGTCAGATTTGACTCTTGCTATCAGGCTTTTGATCTTAATGACGCGTTCAGCAGGTGTTTATTCTGAGCGATTGTTCTGGCATACTCCTCTGGCATACTTCTCATGTCCGGAACTTTCAATTTGTGCTTCCCCCTGCCAGAAACGCGACCGGAAGTGACCTCAACCGAAAGTGATCTCAAACGGAAGTGACGTCTCACTTATGCCGCCTGAGCGCCTCCTAACAAAACAGGGGACATTTCACTTTCTTATACTACTTAGGCATACTGATTACACACTGATTACATACTGATTGCTCTAAGTCACATAATGATCGATCATCAACAAGCGAAGACAATTTTTTAGATAGATTTTAGATAGATGATCTTTATTTTAAAAACATCTTTACAATAAGTCAAACCCTTTTTTCATGCAGACCGAGTGGTCATCGAGCATTTCTAATAGCTCTACTGTTTTCAGACATGGAACATCAACAAGCGAAGAGAATTTTTTAGATAGATTTTAGATAGATGATCTTTATTTTAAAAACATCTTTACAATAAGTCAAAGCATTTTTTCATGCAGACCGAGTGGTCATCGAGCTTTTCTAACAGCTACTGTTTTCAGACATGGAACATTTTCGAGAAAAAAAAATAAAAAAAAATTGAAAGTTGTGGGGGGGGGAGGCACATTCCTTAAACCTTGAGCTATGGGACTGAAAGTGACCACACTCTACCCCTGGGTCATTCTCTACCGGAAAATGTGCAAGATGACCGCTTTGATGACGTCACAGTGACATAATGTTTTTAAAAAGCCATTTTCTTGGTCGATTTTCTGAATTTGTATTTATGTATTTGTTTTCTTCGCAAATGCTGTAAATTAGTAAATAATGTGAACTAAAAGTTTTTGCGGAAAGTTTCGAAGGAAAATGCCGAAAACATCGATCTTCTTGTACCCCGCACGTGTGCTGACGCCGTTTTGAATTTACCCATGATCCTCTGCTCGAGAGAGGGTGAGGCGGAGAATACGCAAATAGCTTCAATATGACCCCAATATGATAAGCTACATGGTGGGTCTATGCGATGACCCCACCCCATTCCCCCGGCCTGGTAGAGTTAAAACATGTTTCAGTGTATTTCAGTTTTATTCCGAAAACAATTGTTTTCTTGATCCTGATCATATATAGCACACTCCATCCTAAATACCTCTATACTACAGTGACCCCCAAAATAACTCTAATTATTTCAAAATGCTCCAAACAAATTCTCATAAAACAATATATATTCCCCCGATCAATTTTGTTAAGCGTCTCGACGGGACACAGGTCTGTAATGGAGAACACGAACATTCTCCAGTCTCGCTTGGTATCGCTAGATTCAGACCCTTCTTCTCAGAGTTGCACTGGCGTACAATGTTGTATAAATCTCCGAGCAGCAAAGATATTTTTTCTCTTCCCGCCACATCTTGGTCTCAGTAATGTTCCAGTTGACGACGTCGACATCAATGAAGTAGGAGGTATCTATCTTATCCTTGGAATTCATGATATTGACAATTCCCCCATCGTAAACCCAAGATCCAAACTTCCACGAGCACTTGATCTCATCATATCTATCCGTCGGCTGACACCGTGTTTTAACCTTTAATCTCGGGATGTAGGACACATATCCGGTATGCATTACGACCACCTTGTACTCCGTCGTCGAGAGAATTGAGGGCTGGTCAATCCTGAAATCACCAAAAATATTGTCTTAAAAATACTGTTAAGCTTGTGGTCATCCATACCTGACCAACTATACCTCACCCACCCATACATACCTGACCATCCCTACCTGACCATCCATGCCTGACCACCCACCCATACCTGACCATTCATACCTGACTACCCATCCATACCTGATCATCCATACCTGGTCATCCATACCTGACTATACACACCTGTCCATCCATACCTGACTATCCATGCCGGACAATCTATACTTGACTAGACATCCATACATGACCAGATATTCATACCTGATCATCCCTACTTCGTCCTCCATACCTGACTAGTCATACCTGGCCAGCCTTCCATACCTGACCACTCATCCATATCTGACCATCGTTACCTGACCAGCCATCCATACCTGACCATCCATATGTGACTAACAATACCTGACCATCCATACCTGACCATCCGTCCATATATGACCACCTATACATACATAACCATCCATATTTGACCATCCATACCTGACTATCCATACCTGACCATCCGTCCATATATGACCACCTATACATACATAACCATCCATATTTGACCATCCATACCTGACCATACATATCTGACCATCCACACCTTACCATCCACACCTGACCATCCATACGGTACCTGACCATCCACACCTGATCATTCATACCTGACCACCCACACCTGGTCATACATGCCTGGCCAGTGTAGAGCATAGCTGTCACCTGGCCGACGATGCGAGTAACGGTACCACTGATATTACTTAACATGACCGGATGATTAGCTTAAGTACTGTGGTGACCTTTACTGTTCTCCAATCTCAAGCCTAAAAAGGCTGTCAGGTGGATATAATATTCCCGGAAATTTTGTTACACAATCGTGTTCTTTCCTTCGACGAATTTTGCTTATCAAGAGAAATGAAATTTTGTAACAGTAGATAGCAAGAGGAGAGTTCTAGGTCAGCGTTATTATTTATATTCCCGCTCCACATAAGCGTCGCCTTGTACTAAACAAACCTGGCGTTGCGCATAGAATTATGGAACAGACGGCGGTAGCAACGATGCCATAATTATATGCGTCATACTCATAGGCATATGTGTTGGAAGTCGGATACTGTATATATTGTAAACTTGTTCCAAATTGAAAATTTTCTCATTATATGTCGAGTTATCATTTTTGCTTGTATTGTTCAGTGTCCTTACAGTACAGCCGTCCAGATGAGTCTCTATTATGGTCCTACAGAAGCTTCATGTCCAGTCTGTCACAAAAGGTTATTTCGCCGCAATAACATGTTACGTCATATACTGTTATTGTTATATGTACAACACATCGATATCATCCGCACATAAGAAATGATGCAAACGGCCATGTAGTATCAACACATAATGTCAACGCAAATGCGTTAACAATACCAGAGAGGATAGCAAAATGAGTGTTATATCCAGGATTAGTATTTACATAGCCAGGTACTCTGAGGATCAAATCCTGGGAGGGAATATCTGGAAGATACCTGAATACGGTATATTCCAGATATTCCGTCCTAGGTTTTCATCCTCAGAGTAGTATTTACATGCACCCCATGCGACCCTTTATCTCGTATGATGTCATTATCACAATATTGTGCTTCGGAAATTTGTAATACCGACTAACACCATTCGGATCTAAGAACTTCCGTGAACTCATCTTGTTTTGTCTAACTATTTCTCATGTATACGGAATGAATTCTGTCCACAATACATTTCTATGTTCTCTGCAGGAATATACATTAGTGTCCAATAAAGATGGAATTTAAACGTACGCATGGTAGAACTCGATATCTGGCAGCCAAACGTCTGATGGTGACACACGGAGAGTTTTGATGTTATCATGGTCAGCTGGATTCCATGCCAGTCGAGGGTCCGTGTATTCCTGAAAATAATCAATGTCAATATTTTAATTCCCCATAACTCCTTAGCAGTCGTTTGTTTAATGACACTCCGCCCCGATTAGGCCGATCAGTATGAACCTGTGACGAGTGGAGTTGTGGGGGTTGAGGTTGCCGACGATATCATTGATGCAAATTCTGTATATTGGAAAACATAACAGTGATTTTCCAAAATTCTAACCTTCGAAATAGGATTATGGGTAGTTTACAATATGACTCTAATTTCCCTAGGTCACATGGAAGAAGAACGTAATGCATTCAATACAAGGGGCATATCTTGAAGGTTACATTCGAATAACTCAGTCTCCCGAGTCACATTCGAACGAAGTTGTATACTAGCACTAGTGTCTTTGTCGACTCCCTATCAACCCTTCTCCATACATAGAGTTAGTTTGTGGGATGTAAGTAGTGTAGAAATGAACCTTCAAGCCCACATGATTAAAATCAGATTCAAATTTCGGTTCAGGTTCGGGAGAAGTAACAGGAACAGGAAGTGCAGGACTAAGAGCAGAAGGAGTAGGTCTAACAGGAACAGGTCTAACAAGAGTAGGAAGAGGAGCAGGAACATAAGGAATTCTTAACACCCATTTCGAGGGTGCAAGCAGCGAGAAATTCAACCAACATTCAGTGAGAATTCGTAGCGGTATGACTATAACTTGTATATCGTCAGCCATGTTCAATCACGTGATATATCTATGAATTCGACCAATCATGTGATTCCGTTAAAATGACCATCACATATGATCATGTGACATCATTTGATCTTGTATAGAATTACAGCTACCTTGCCTATTTGCAAGTACCCTGACAATGTGCATGTAACTTGCCAATGTACATGTACCCTGTCTATGTACATGGACCCCGTTTATGTACACGTAGCCTCCTTATCTACATGTAACCTCCATTTGTACATGTTCCCTGCCTATGTACATGTTCCCTGCCTATGTACATGTACCATGCCTATATACATGTACCCTCCCTATATACATGTATCCCCTATATACATGTAACCTCCCTATGTACATGTATATTCCCCGTCTACATGTACCCTGTCTATGTACATGTATCTTCCCTGCCTACATGTACCCTGTCTATGTACATGTACCCTCCCTATATACATGTATCCCCTTATATACATGTAACCTCCCTATGTACATGTATCTTCCCTGTCTACAGGTACCCTGCCTATGTACATGTATTCTCTCTATATACATGTATCCTCCCTATATACATGTATCCTCCCTATGTACATGTATCCTCCCTATGTACATGTATCCTCCCTATGTACATGCACCCTCCCTATATACATGTACCATGCCTATATACATATACCCTCCCTATATACATGTACCCTCCCTATATACATGTACCCTCCCTATGTACATGTATCCTCCCTATATACATGTACCCTCCCTATGTACATGTACCTCCCTATATACATGTACCCTTCCTATGTACATGTACCCTCCATATATACATGCACCCTCCCTATGTACATGTACCCTCCCTATATACATGTACCCTCCCTATGTACATGTACCCTTCCTATCTACATGTACCCTCCGTATGTACATGTACCCTCCCTATATACATGCACCCTCCCTATGTACATGTACCCTCCCTATGTACATGTACCCTCCCTATGTACATGTACCCTCCCTATGTACGTGTAACCTCCCTATATACATGTACCCTCCCTATGTACATGTACGCTCCCTATATACATGTACCCTCCCTATGTACATGTACCCTCCCTATATACATGTACCCTCCCTATGTACATGTACCCTCCCTATATACATGCATCCTCCCTATGTACATGTACCCTCCCTATATACATGTACCCTCCCTATGTACATGTACCCTCCCTATATACATGCATCCTCCCTATGTACATGTACCCTCCCTATATACATGTACCCTCCCTATGTGCATGTACCTTGCCTATGTACATCCCTATGTACATGTACCCTTCCTAAGTACATGTACCCTCCCTATGTACATGTACCTTGCCTATGTACATGTACCCATGTACCCTCCCTATGTACATGTACCCTCCATATATACATGTACCCTCCCTATATACATGTACCCTCCCTATGTACATGTACCCTCCCTATGTACTTGTGCCCTCCTTATATACATGTACCCTCCCTATATACATGTACCCTCCTTATATACATGTACCCTCCCTATATACATGTACCCTCCCTATGTACATGTACCCTCCCTATGTACATGTACCTTGCCTATGTACATGTACCCTCCCTATGTACATGCACCCTCCCTATGTACATGCACCCTTCCTATGTACTTGTGCCCTCCTTATATACATGTACCCTCCCTATATACATGTACCCTCCCTATGTACATGTACCCTCCCTATGTACATGTACCCTGCCTATGTACATGTACCCTCCCTATGTACATGTACCCTGCCTATGTACATGTACCCTCCCTATGTACATGCACCCTCCCTATGTACATGCACCCTTCCTATGTACATGTACCCTCCCTATGTACATGTACCCTGCCTATGTACATGTACCCTGCCTATGTGCATGTACCTTGCCTATGTACATGTACCCTGCCTATGTACATGTACCTTGCCTATGTACATGCCCCCTCCCTATGTACATGTACCCTGTGTATGTACATGTATCATCCCTATATACGAGTTCCCTGCCTGTCTACGTTTACCCTGCTTATGTACATGCACCCTTCCTATGTACATGTACCCTTCCTATGTACATGCACCCTTCCTATGTACATGTACCCTTCCTATGTACATGTACCCTGCCTATGTACAAGTACCCTGCTTATGTACATTTATCCTCCAATTCTGCATGTACACTGCCCACGGTACATGTGAACTTCCCATGTGCATTTGAACTTCATATACCTCCGTACATATAATGTACATATGCAGTGCATGCTTCATTTCTTCCTATGTTCATATTGAAAGGGGCGGAATTGTTGGAGTTTACTCAAAAATTTCTGCTCTGTTTAATTTATATTTATAATTTCAGGTATAACGACATTCACTTTTTAAATCACTTTAATGTGTAATAAATTTCTTTTCTATCAGGATTATTGATTTACAACTTGTATGATAGCTTATATTTTTAAAGTATGTATATGATATAACCAATTCGTGCCTGCACGTTCTAGACTCCAGAATCAAGATCTTGAGTAGTAGGAAGACGGCAGATTCACGCGTTATCTGCTCCTAATTGCGGCGAAGATAAATGTAGCATCCGGGTCAAAGGTCAAAGGTAATATCCGGGTCAAAGGAACACATCCGGATCAATTGACTTCCGGGACAATCTGCGCATGCGCCGTCTGGGAATAGTAGAAAAAGGCATTTGAGTGGATGTTTTGGAGCCGAGTTGAGTCATCCGTGGTTCGAATGGGTCGTTTGAGATATTAGTGAGGTAGCCCTTGTGTTTTAGAGCCCACCTCTGCCGTCCATGGAAATGCCGTCCATCTGTGCATGCGCAGACAGAGAGTAGAGAAAAAAGGCATTTCAGTGAACCTTTTCAGGTCGAGGTGGAACATCCGTGGACCAATTGGCCGTGTGAGGTGTGATATTGAAGCGCTCGTTTGGAGCGTCCGACTGGTCTGGTGTGTAGTGGAATTGCCATCAATTCGTGCATTAAGAAAAGAATAGAATAAATGTGTCTAGGGTAGGATTATTAGGTAGGGGTGGTAATTTCTTTCGCGTGGAACTTACTATGGGGTGTGGGTACTAGTTTTCTCTGTCTCACACTGTAGTGTACGATGAAAGGGGTCTTGTAGTCATTTAATGCCATTTGCTGGAAAGATATCGTGCCCATGAGCAGTGCGCAGGCAGGCCTGAGGTGGACGTGTTGGGATAGAGATGGATTATCCGTGATCTAAATGCGCCGTGTGGGGTGTCATATTGAAGCTGTCGTGGAGTCAGACTGAAGTGGTTTGTAGTGTTTCGGGTGGACTAATGCGACGCTATCAGTAGTAGAGAAAGTTGCCGCCATTTGCCCTTAGTACCAGAGAAAGCAGAAAATTATGTATACGCCCTGTCTTAACGCCTTAACTTAACGCCTTAGCGACTTATCGTAACGCCTTAACGCCCTAGCATGCCGCATTGACGCTCTATCGTAACGCCTTCATGCATTGTCAAACGTCCGCGCTTTAACCACTGGCCCCTGACCGTTGATGGTAGTGACGTCATTACCGGAAGTGACTTCACAGAAGAGAGAAAGAAAGATCTACACCTTCACAGTTTTGATATAGTTTATTCTGCCTGATGTTACATCATACCCAAGCTGGGAGAGGTGCGTTGGGTATATTTACAATTCAAGTATCCTCTTGTCCGTGCAGCAAACGCATGGACAGCTGCTCCTGTCCAATCAGAAGCCTCCATTTGATATTGCATCCATAATATTCTCCCTTGCCCAGTAGATTCATACTGAAAGTCATATGCCCCTATGCACTCGAGAGTAGCAGAGAAAGTTGAATTTGGGAGGAGCGCGTTTGAGGGAAGATGGCGGCCCTGTTCGATCTGGCTACCTGGTATTATGTGTGTGTGTGTGTGTCAGAGAGTGAGTGAGTTTGGTGCTGTGCGGTGGTGGTGGTGTGAGTGTTTGGTGATGGTGGTGGTGGTTTGTCTATCTGGTGGTGTGGTGGTAGTCGGTGGTAGTGTGTGTGGGTGCGTGTGTGGATGTTTGTGGTGGTGGCGGACGTGGTGGTGACCATGCATGCGAACGCCCCTGGTGGTACATCCACACCCTTGTGTACCCTATGCCCTACGGAATATAGGGTGCAAGGTGTATCACCCATGGCGTGAGCATGCGTGCAATGACGGCACTTCCGGCGATGACGTTACTTCCGGCGATGACGTCATTTGGAAGAGGAGGTGAAACTACCACCCAGTGAGTGGACATCGGGGCGATGACGTCACATCCAGTGATGACGTCACCTTCATCAATGTTCAAGAGCTAATGGTCAAAGTATGTGTGTGCTTGGAGGGGTGGCAATGCGTTAAGACGTTATGATAGGGCGTTAAGGCGTTAAGATAGGGAGTTATGGCGTTAAGATAAGGCGCTAAGACACTGATGCGGGCGTTAAAGCCTGGAGATAGTGCGTTAATGTGTTTAGGCGGCGTTAAATCGCTAAAAAAGGGCGTTACGGCGTAACGACGGGCGTCACTGCATTCCGATGAATTAGTGTCCATTCCGTGGGATATCCAAACCCATCAGAACTTCTGGGCTATTTCACCAGGGGCTTGCAGCGTTAGGCTAGGCGTTGGGGGAGTTACTGTGTTACGTCCAAAAAATCAAGCGTATCCCAAAGACGTTCATGGTCGATGTTCAAATGATTAGGGACATGACTAACGGACAAGATGCAACACCGAATGGCGCGTTCTGATTGGGCATGTGCAGCCGAAAATACATCTAACGAACATGGACGAATATGACAGATACAACACCAAATGGCGGTTTCTGATTGAACAAGAGCATGCTTCAAATATAAACATACCCAACGCGGCTACCCCAGGGTGGGTATGATGTGATAGTAGGGATAATCAACTATATGAAAACTATATCATTCCCAAAAGAGAATTTTATAGATGAAACATAAAATGGCGGCTTCTGACTGGACAGGAGCAGCTGTCGATGCGTCTGTTACACAGACAAGGGGATACTTGAATTGTAAACACAACCAACGCAGCTCCCCCATCTTGAGAATGATATAACATTGGGGAGAATAAACTTAATTAAAACTTGTGAACATGTAGATATTTCTTTCTCTCAACTGTGACGTCACTTCCAATGATGACGTCACTTTCATCAAGGCTCAGGGGCCAGTGGTTAAAGTTTGTGCGTGGATTGGACGGTTGGCAATGCGTGAATGCGTTACGATAGGGTGGTAATGTCTTATGCTAGGGCGTAAAGGTAAGGCGTCAATATAAGGCGTTAAAGCGTTAAGATAGGACAGGCGTTACTTCACAAGGTCATAGGCCAGATATGCTGTGTTTCTGATTTCTCTTCCACTGAGTGGCAACTGAGGGCAACTTTGTCTACTACTGATAACGTCACATTAGTCTACCCCACACACTACAAACCACTCCAGTCTGACTCTACGGCAGCTTCAATACGACGCCTCACACGGCCCATTTGGACACTTATAGTCTACCTCGAACCCAAAACGTCTACCTCACGCCTGCCTACGCATGCGCACGATAGCTTTCCAGCGAATGTCATCCAATGGCCACGAGACCCCTTCCACTGTACTATAAGACAGAGGAAAGAAATACCCACACCCCATAGTAAAATCCACAAGAAAACAATTACCACCCCCACCCCAATACTCCTTCCCCAAACACGTTTTTTTCTATTCTTTTCCGACTGCGTATGCGCAAATGTATGGGAACTCCACTACACACCAGTCCAGTCGAACTTTACTCCACAAGCGCTTCAAACCGATACCTCACACGACCAACTCGGGCCACGAATGTTCAACCTCGATCCCAAAACATCCACCCACATGCCTTTTTGTACTATTCCCAGACTGCGCATGCGCAGATTGACACAGGATTCCACGTAATCCTCGGACGTGACCTTTGACCCGGAAGTGACCTTTGATCCAGATGTGATCTTTGACCCGGATGTGACGTCAACGGAAAAAACCTCGTGAATTGTCGTCTTACAATAGCGTCCATGTAAATGGTTTCATAATATATATCTGTGGTGATATATCGAATGGAATGAGATGGCTATGGTAAACGCCTTCTCTTTATATTTCAGACTCCTGATCAAATATGGTCCGTTCAATTCCCCCCTTCTTTTCATTCTACTACTCCTCGTGCTCCTCCCCCAAACATGATCATCATTATGTGAAAAGAGGCGCTCATTTTTTACAGGTAACTCAGTGGTATCTGTATTTCAACGAGTAGATAGCGCATCAATCTCTGGTGGAGAACTGAAATCCCGTCATATGTGCAATACCAGATCCAAAATTAGATTTTCTTGCAAGTGTGTAAGCTCTCCTATCTGATCCAGATACGATAATCCAGAGGCGTCGAACGAGAATACGAACTCCAGGCGTTCGGGTTGTCGGACTTCATTAGAGAGTGTGATACAATCAGGGTCAGTGTCTCATTGTCATTCCATTCTTGGCTATTTCAGTGAAGTGGAAATACCCATCGTTGGAATACCCATACGGAAGGAGAATAGCCACTCAAATAATACAGGGAAAGGCTGGGCAAAACAAAACCACGGGGTAAAACGAAACATTCATCGATTACTGCTAAGGATTTGCCAATACCTGGTTAGAATTAGTGAAATCATGATCTTAGGTCCCGCTTGCCAAAATAAGTTTTTAATTTGAGAGAGGCGGCAACAATGTCAAACTTAAGAGAGGCAAACAAAATTGAACCCTTCTGATCTTATGGATGCCTTATTTGGCGACACCAGAAAACATTGTTCCCTACGGAGTATCCGGACAACACATGTTTCCCAATGCCTGATACAACAGTATTTCAGGTTAGAAGTATAACAAAAGTACTGAAACATTCCGTTTTATTATGTCTGACCCAAAAGTTGAAAATATGCTATTCGGGGCAAAATGGATCGAAGATCCGTTTTGCTCCTTATGCCCGATCCTAGGTTAAATTCATACCAAATTATTGCACATGCGCAATGAACAGGTAGCCTGGTTGTTTTTTTATTCCAATTTTCGGTGGCCAAAGAAAATAAAATTGATTCGTCAAATTTTACCAGATGTATTGTCCATTAATCGGTTGAAGGATAGAAAATAATAACTGTTCTGAAATACTAATATTATTCAAACTCGAAGGATATTAATAATAAAACATATCTGTTTTGACTAGGACGCCATGTTTTGACTAGGACGCCATGTTTTGACTAGGACGCCATGTTTTGACTAGGACGCCATGTTTTGACTAGGACGCCATGTTCAACACTTTATCATATTCCTCCTACTTTGCGATCACCTAGTCTATCCATCCTACCCATAAGAATCAATCACGTTTGATGCTAAATAGCCAATAATAGGCCCAAATTATGAGGAACAATTAGGCGGGTGTTTTGTTAAGATTATCATACGATTAGGATTATGTTTACTATTGGGGCAAAACGGGCCACAAGGTGTTCATATTGCCCACATGGCGGTCCGATGTGCCCCTATCAGTGGGAGAAAACGGACCATCAATCAAAAAATTTGTTAGCACTTTCAACTAAAAAGTACCTGGATAAACCGAATTGTGTCGGTTGATTTCAAATACTGATTATGTACCTTTAAAATCAACCTGATAGCATATCATAGCCTTGCTATACAGAACAGAAGACGACGCACAAAGTTAGGATTTTTTTCCCCATATTTGTTGGATTTTGATGCACCATCGAGGAAAGATAAGAATTTCAGAGAACCCCAACATGGAAGTCATATTGAAAGTCAATGTGCTCTAAAATGACCCAAGAATACTGGGGTAAAAGTGAAAACGTTTCTGTGGTGTGAATGGGGATACAAGTATACATACCTGGAAGAGCCAGATGATGGATTTTAGTACCCTTGTCTCAATATTCAAATCAATGATGGAGGTTAGACTCATCCCGACGGTTAAATTTGCATACTTGGCATCCAATTCCCCTGGGGCAAAACGAGGGTCATAGGGCTCAAACAAACTTGACATCAGTTTGGCATGTGCAGAGGTAATTTCCCTGTAAAAGAAGCATATTACAGTGTGTAAAGTTTTAACCATAACTGTTGTGAACAGGTCAATAAAATATATTCTATGAAGACAGAGAATTTTGCCTTTCAAGAACTTCATGACTCGATATCTTGTATAGCTCAAGTCACGATGCATGAGGGATGCTCAAAAGTTTTACCGCCTTATAGCGACTACCAATGAAATTTGTCGAAAATGCGACAATTATGTCATTATCAGTTCTCAGGTCGCCAGCTAACGTCACAACGTTAAGCAGCCGACTGTGTCACTCTAAAAAGTGTAGCTATTAGCAGTTACCAGGCGACTCTCCCACCCTGAGTATTAGCAGGCATGTTGAAGCTTATGGTCACAACTGGGGACCAGTAATTATTTGATGCAAAAATATATCACACATGCTGTTGCTTCAGTTGTGTCATTAGTAGTTGCTGCAGCTCACGCCGGACAGAACAGTGGACGTTTTCACCTGAATACCAAAAATATCTTCAACATCGTACTTGCTCGGGACGACAAACATCGTACTTGCTCGAGACGACAAACATCGTACATGCTCGGGTCGACAAACATCGTACTTGCTCGGGACGATACGTTTTTCATGAGGTTGTGAATTAGGATTCTATGGTGACAACAAATTATCATCCAAATGACCGTGACTAGAAATCGGACCGTGAAAAATCTATAGTGTCAAAGATAATACCATGAAGAGTAAACAATATGAACGCAGAATTTCACGCTCTTATACATCTTCCACGATAACTCCAAACCACAACATGTGATTGTAAAATTTCCCGTTCCCTATAAGGTATTCAGTTAAGGGGATAACGGAACGTGCGGGTTCATTAAGAATTCTTGCCATAAAATTTACAGTAACTTTCTATAGTTTTCTACTGCATTGAAGTTGTGAAATTTACTTCAAATTATACAGTAAGTATTGCGAATTTACAGTAATTTACTGCAGTTTTTTACTGCAGTAAAGTTGCCAGACATTTACTGTAAAATATACAGTAAATATTGCGAATTTACATCAGATGAGCGTAAGAATTACATTAAATAATGTATTTTGAAAAATATGCTGTATATTCAGCAATTTTGCTGTAGTGGAACTAGAGTATATTACAGCATAATTTTCAGAAAATATTTTTTCAAACTTGATTCGTGATTTTCGGTCAGTGGACTCGCGTGACTCGCGGTCGTGGACAATTTTGCTCGGGACGATTTAGTTGGGGTCGATCATTCCATCATAAACGGTGCTGTATACTTTTTACTGTAAAGGTGAAAGCCTGTTAAATGATAGTTAGTTTTACTCACCCAGGATATATAGATAGAAGCAGACATCCCACGGTCAAGCAGTAAAACATGGTGAAAGAAGCCATCTCTCTTCTCCGACACGAACGCCACGAACTGTCCGACAAATCCTGGGGACGAGGTACTCAGTAATTTAAACCCGAAGGAAATGGCACTTAGCACCACCATGAAGAGTGCATCTGTACTGCTGTATCCGGACAGGATAGAAAACGACCTCTTTATCCAGTCAAACCAGATAAATCGACAAGTAGTATTCAAGTCGAACTGTACTTTGTGTGACATTTTTGTACTTGGATACAAGAATCAGAAAATCGAGAAAGCCACGATCGTTTATAAGTAACTGGCGATAAACAAATTACCTCTAAACCTTCTTCTAACTCCATCAATACTTGAATCTGTAATCAGGCGCAATTTATTTTAATTTGAAGAAAACAATCAGTTCCAAATAGCTTGCAAATTATGGTGTTGAAAACACATAGGCAGACAAAATTCCTGTTTTGAAGCGTCACAGACCATGATCAGTAATGAATGGTATAATACCATTAGATAAAATCCCGAGTAGTAAGGGTGCACTCCAGAGATTCTTTCATTCGGCATGGAATAGTCTATGGGTCCGTTTTTCGGCCACCAGTTGTCGTAAAACCTTCAACCCAAATCACTTATATGTATATATTTTCTGAAAAGCACGATGAAACTATTATTTTAAGATATACCACTGCTATGTTATAGAAAATTTAAACTCGAAAATTCTTCTCCATGCTTGCTTCATTTTTCCTAGAAAACCCCTTAAAAATGTCGAAAAATGGTCAAATTCGGCTCAATTTCCAGAAAAATCTGTAAGAGCGATTTTAATTAAACTTCTTACACACGTTCCCTGGTCCGGTCTCAACTTAAAAAGGCAAACAAAAGTGAGTGTCAACCTAACCGTTTTTTGTCAGATTTTCTTCCCGTAAATGAGTCCCGATTTTTAGGCACACCTAAGGGGCATAACTGAGGCAGGACAAACTTTACTCCACGATCCCGATCAGCGTGTAGACGAAGCCAGCCCTCGATTTGTACGTACTCGTTTGCAGCGTTGATAATGCTGAATAGGATGGCATTATAGATATAAGCTATTAAGGAGACAAGAAGAATTATGATGTAGCAGAACAAGGGCAGTCTATCGTATTATGAAATTAGAGAGGGGCCATTACTACGAAACTGTGGAGGACAACCTAAAGGGTATCTCAGCAAGGCTTTGGTTGTGATTGGTCATATGAAGACCACTGAATCCTTATATTCATAAGTAGTATATAAAGTGCATTACAGCGCGTATTGACCTCATTTCGACCTCATTTCAAGGTCACAGAGGTCAAGTGCAGTATAGTTCCGGCAGAAAGACCAAAAAGCTACCTCCAGCACAGGAGAGTTCCAAATTTGCATATCACGTGACCCAGGTCAAAGATGTATTCATCCGCGGTGATGCGGTCATGTCTGGCGGTGATTCGGTCGCGGGAAAAAGCTTCCGCGGAGAAAAAGTAGTCCCTATATAAAATGGTCCGATGGGGTCGAGTGATGTATCAAAGTGAAGCTTATGTGAAGGGGCATCTAATGGGCTGGGTGTGGGGTTGACATAGCGGCATTCTGCGCATGCGCGATGGCCCAAGGGTATGGAAATAGCCGTTTTGGGATGTAGGGGAGCCCCTGGTGGACCGATGGGGTCGAGTGAGGTATCAAAGTGAAGCTTATGTAAAGGGGCATCTAATGGGCTGGGTGTGGGGTTGAAATAGCGGCATTCTGCGCATGCGCGGTGGCCCAAGGGTATGAAAATAGACGTTTTGGAGCTAGGGGAGCTACTAATGGTCCAATGGGGTCGAGTGAGGTATCAATGTGAAGCCTAGATGAAGGGGCATCTGATGGCTGGGTGGGTGCATGTAAAATTTTTCCTTAAAAAATACGGAACGCGGACTTTATCCTAAATTACGTGAAAATGCCTATATGGGGTATCGGGGGTATATAGGTCGCCGGGCTTAACGGGGCTTGTCTATCAATAAAGTTATCTCCCCCTAGTTCCAGGGTGGGTGTATGTAAAAATTTTCCTGAAAAAATACGGAATACGGACTTTATCCTAAATTACGGGAAAATGCCTATATGGGGTATGGGGGGTATAGGACCATCCTGGGAAACCTATTTCTCGACATTTGCGGTATGGGTTGTGGGGTCGCGTTTTCTTAGTCTCGTCATTTAGAACATGATAGGAAGTGTCCCGGCACGAATCGGTGAAATTTTTGAAAAAGGACGATATAGCCCCATATAGTCCCATACTGGGGGTATAGGATCAATGTTTGTCCCCCTGGGAAACGTACTTCTATACATTTGCGGTAGGGTTGTCGGGTCTCGTTTTTCACGTCTCGTCATGTAGAACATGATAGGAAGTGTTGCGGAGCGAATCGGTGAAATTTTTGAAAAAGACGATATAGCCCCATATAGACATATATATATAAATATATATTCCCATACTGGAGGTATAGGACCGATGTTTGTCCCACTGGGAAACCGACTTCTCGACATTTGCGGTAGGGTTGTGGGGTCTCGTTTTTCACGTCTCGACATTTAGAACATCATAGCAAGGGTCGCGGAGCGAATCGGTGAAATTTTTGAAAAAAGTCACCAAGGCCTGGGTAGGCCCATAGGCCTATATACTGCATGGCTATGGGTGTATAGGGCCATACGGGGTGGACATGTTGGAGTCTAGGTGAGTCCCTAATGATCCTATGAGGTCGTATGAGGTCTTATTTTGAAGCTCTCATGCAGGAGCATCCGACTGGGCTAATGGTTCGTCCGTGTTCAATAGTCTGCGCATGCGCAGACTGGCCTGTAGTATAGAAAGTAGTATGTGGGGATATGTGGGTGTGTGTTTGCGTTAGAGATGGGCTATTCACGGTTCGAATGGGTCGTGTGAGGTATCCATGTGAAGCCTAGGTGAGGGAGCCTCTGATGGCGTGGATGTGGGGTTGGAATATCGGCATTCTGCGCATGCGCGGTGGTCAAAGGGTATGAAAATAGCCGTTTTGGGAGCTAGGGGAGCCACTATTGGTCCGATTGGGTCGAGTGAGGTATCAAAGTGAAGCATTCGTGAAGGGGCAGCTGATGGGTTGGGTGTGCGGTAGGAATATCATTCTGCGCATGCGCAGACGCAATGCGGAGCTCTCGTCCAATCAGAAGCGAGTATTTCAAATCCGTCACAGAGCTCTCAGCCAATCAGAAGCGAGTATTTTCACCCGGTGCATTATGGGACATATCCAAGATGGCGGCACGTATGTTCAAGATGGCGGCACATCCGGTGTCGAAAACTGGCCATTTCGTCGGAATGTGGTCACCTAGTGTCGAAAACTGGACCCTGTATGGGTCCCGCTAGACGTTTTGGAGCTAGGGAAGCCACTAATGGATCGATGGAGTTGTATGAGGTATCAGAGTGAAGCATTCGTAAAGGGGCATCTGATGGGTTAGGTGTGGGGTTGGAATATCGGCATTCTGCGCATGCGCGGTGGTCAAAGGGTATGAAACTAGCCGTTTTTGGAGCTAGGGGAGCCACTATTGGTCCGATTGGGTCGAGTGAGGTATCAAAGTGAAGCATTCGTGAAGGGGCAGCTGATGGGTTGGGTGTGCGGTAGGAATATCATTCTGCGCATGCGCAGACGCAATACGGAGCTCTCGTCCAATCAGAAGCGAGTATTTCAAATCCGTCACAGAGCTCTCAGCCAATCAGAAGCGAGTATTTTGACTCGGTGCATTATGGGACATATCCAAGATGGCGGCACGTATGTTCAAGATGGCGGCACATCCGGTGTCGAAAACTGGCCATTTCGTCGGAATGTGGTCACCTAGTGTCGAAAACTGGACCCTGTATAGGTCGCGCTAGACGTTTTGGAGCTAGGGAAGCCACTAATGGATCGATGGAGTTGTATGAGGTATCAGAGTGAAGCATTCGTAAAGGGGCATCTGATGGGTTGGGTGTGGGGTTGGAATATCGGCATTCTGCGCATGCGCGGTGGTCAAAGGGTATGAAACTAGCCGTTTTGGGAGCTAGGGGAGCCACTATTGGTCCGATTGGGTCGAGTGAGGTATCAAAGTGAAGCATTCGTGAAGGGGCATCTGATGGATTGGGTGTGCGGTAGGAATATCATTCTGCGCATGCGCAGACGCACTGCGGAGCTCTCGTCCAATCAGAAGCGAGTATTTCAAATCCGTCACAGCCAATCAGAAGCGAGTATTTTGACCCGGTGCATTATGGGACATATCCAAGATGGCGGCACGTATGTTCAAGATGGCGGCACATCCGGTGTCGAAAACTGGCCATTTCTTCGGGATGTGGTCACCTAGTGGCGAAAACTGGACCCTGTATGGGTCCCGCTAGCGCCTTGACGCTATGATATAGACCGGAGAGAGAAAACAACAACAACAAGGATGACACATGAGGGAACAACAACAACAACAAGTTTTTTTTCATATAGTTTATTTTCCCCTCCATCATAACATACCCACGCTGGGGGAGCCGCGTTGGGTATGTTTACAATTCAAGAAAGACTCTTGTCCAATCAGAGACCGCCATTTGCATCTGTCCTATTCGTTCCTGCCCGTTAGATGTATTCTTGTCCAATCAGAAGTCGCCATTTCAGAGAGTTCCTTCTTCGGTCATGTTCATTCTGAACCGTTTATTCTAATCATCGTCGGACAGGCCTGGATATTCTTCGGGCAGCATGTCCTGAAACAGTTGTTTGCGCATTCCGTTCGCATTTTCCAGGGCCTCTGTGGGTGGTAGCCCCATAGCCTCTTCCAAGTGACGCTTGGTCTTCATGATGGACCTGTGCGTGGGGTCGCCTTTCATTTCAAGCGGTAGTAAGGTATACTGTTCATAGATCGCCATGGCTGTTTTCCTGATGCGGGAGCCCATTTGGGTGTACGTCTGTTGTAAATTATCCTCTCCGGCGTCCTCGATCGCTTCAGCGTGAGTATTGATAGCTGCTGTCACAATACGATCCCAGAAGGTAGGTTCTGCCTCACTTTCCTGGGATGTAGGCTGACTCTCTGAGGTCAAGCTCTCCATATCAGTAGATATACTGTCAGCAATCTTGGATTCGGTATCAGTCGATGCACTCTCATCAATCTCTGTATCAGTATCTGCCTCAACGGGCTCCTCGGCGTCTTCAATCCCATGTATATTTTTCTGGTGTCGCATCATATCGTAATGTCTGGTGAACGTGCGTTCACACTCAGAACAAGTATAAGCCATGTTGACGGTTGAACGTCGACTGTGCGTGTTTTGGGAATACGCTCGCTTTTATAGACAGTAACGGTCATCAACGCTTAGCTCAACGCTTCAACGCCCTGGTGAATTAGCTCAGAAGCTCTGATTTCATGGAATTGACATCAATTCATCGAAATGCAGTGACGCCCGTCAACGCCCGTCGTTACGCCTTAACGCTCGTCTCAACACTTTAACACACTTTCTTAACGCTTTAACGACGTTTAATGATGCGTTCGAACAAATGTTTCTTTTGTGCTATTGCTCTGACATACGCCGCTTTCCAGTTCATGCTCGAGGTTTTCAACATCGACGCTGTTCTTTCAATTTCCATATGGACTGGATCCTTATCCAACAATTTCATATGGGTCAGTAAGTCGACATACTGCTGACGTAAAGCCCGTCGTAGTCTGGGTGCCAATCTGTTATGGACTAAAATTGCAGCTTCCTCTTTCGAATACCCTTTGCGTTGAAACTTGTTTCCTGTGGCCTCCAAAATCTCGCCTATATCGGCGTCCATACTTTCTTTGAACAAATCCTTCCATAGCCTCGAGTTCACATTATGTTCTTCAACTTCGGGTTGGGCCTTCACGGTTGGGTGATATTCCGGGACTGGTGATATGAAGAAGGCCCGCTGTACGGGGGTGGGTTGCTGCTTCACCAAATGTGGACTCGGTGGATGGTGTAGGGGCTGTGGTGATTCCTCGCCGGGTAGCAGGTGGGTCGTCAGCCGGCGATCTTCGGGGTATGGGCTTTTAAATCTACGAACAGGTAGCCGTACGGACGACTTGTCGCTTCTTGAAACGCCTGCATGAAATGGTCGATGTTCTGAGGATAAATTCGACTACCAAACACACGAATTTGTGCTCTGTCGATGGGGTTGGAGAACAACACAAAGTATTGGCAGTTCAAGGCAATATCTCTGGACGCCTTCCCTTGAGGAAAGAGATTCTGGGTCAAATAGATGACGGACAGATTCCGATGATGGGATCCTTTAGTAAACAAGTCGGCGACGTGTGAATTGTCCTTGGCCGCACTCATCAGATCATCTAGCACTACCACGTTGGTCTGCTCGGGGTCAAAGTAATACGGTTCGTTTATGTCGTGGGGAATCCCTGGGACGAAGCTCACATTCTGTAACCTTGTAGTTTCGTAGGCGGGCTGCCATTGGCTATAACACCAAACAACACGTGTCGGAGCTGGGGTTGCCACACCTTCCTCTAAGAACTTCATTACCCAGGACGTCTTTCCACATGCCGTAGGGCCGCTCACCGTCATCGTGTAGGGATGCTCTACTGCACTTGCTGGACCTATAGCGGGACTCGGTGGTGTCTCTTGGTTGTGTTTGCCTTGAATGTGCCTGATCATACTATCGCGACGAGAGAAGGTTCTCTGACAGAACGTACACGTACACGACATGTTGATCTGTCGACCAATACATAAGGACTGATATGTTCTTATATGTACAGACACCACCACCACACACTACCACACACACACACACACACCACCACCACCACCACCACCACCACCACCGCCACCACCGGGCGTTGACGGGCGTCAACGCCCGGTGGTGGTGGTGGTGGGAACTCCCGTGTGGCAGAGCTCTTGGATCGGAGCTCTTGGACCTCAAAGCCTGTGGAGCTCAGATCTCGGAAGTGACATTTGCATACGACCTCTGTGAGGTCACTTCCGCTTCCGTTCACGTGACCGGAACTGACCTTTGACCCCGGCGCGCGCGGTGTAAAGGTTTCCACCGCGGTGGAAACCTTTGCGCGCCGGGGTCAAAGGTCAGTTCCGGTCACGTGAACGGAAGCGGAAGTGACCTCAAATTCGTGTGTTTGGTAGTCGAATTTATCCTCAGAACATCGACCATTTCATGCAGGCGTTTCAAGAAGCGACAAGTCGTCCGTACGGCTACCTGTTCGTAGATTTAAAAGCCCATAACCCCGAAGATCGCAAGCTGACGACCCAACTTGTTGTTGTTGTTGTTCCCTCATGTGTCATCCTTGTTGTTGTTGTTTTCTCTTCCCGGTCTATATCATGGCGTCAAGGCGCTAGCGGGACCCATACAGGGTCCAGTTTTCGACACTAGGTGACCACATCCCGAAGAAATGGCCAGTTTTCGACACCGGATGTGCCGCCATCTTGAACATACGTGCCGCCATCTTGGATATGTCCCATAATGCACTGGGTCAAAATACTCGCTTCTGATTGGCTGAGAGCTCTGTGACGGATTTGAAATACTCGCTTCTGATTGGACGAGAGCTCCGCAGTGCGTCTGCGCATGCACAGAATGATATTCCTACCGCACACCCAACCCATCAGATGCTCCTTCACGAATGCTTCACTTTGATACCTCACTCGACCCAATCGGACCAATAGTGGCTCCCCTAGCTCCCAAAACGGCTAGTTTCATACCCTTTGACCACCGCGCATGCGCAGAATGCCGATATTCCAACCCCACACCCAACCCATCAGATGCCCCTTTACGAATGCTTCACTCTGATACCTCATACAACTCCATCGATCCATTAGTGGCTTCCCTAGCTCCAAAACGTCTAGCGGGACCCATACAGGGTCCAGTTTTCGACACTAGGTGACCACATTCCGACGAAATGGCCAGCTTTCGACACCGGATGTGCCGCCATCTTGACCATACGTTCCGCCATCTTGGATATGTCCCATAATGCTCAGGGTGAAAATACTCGCTGCTGATTGGCTGAGAGCTCTGTGGCGGATTTGAAATACTCGCTTCTGATTGGACGAGAGCTCCGCATTGCGTCTGCGCCTGCGCAGAATGCCGATATTCCAACCCCACACCCAACCCATCAGATGCCCCTTTACGAATGCTTCACTCTGATACCTGATACAACTCCATCGATCCATTAGTGGCTTCCCTAGCTCCAAAACGTCTAGCGGGACCCATACAGGGTCCAGTTTTCGACACTAGGTGACCACATTCCGCGACGAAATGGCCAGTTTTCGACACCGGATGTGCCGCCATCTTGAACATACGTGCCGCCATCTTGGATATGTCCCATAATGCACCGGGTGAAAATACTCGCTTCTGATTGGCTGAGAGCTCTGTGACGGATTTGAAATACTCCCTTCTGATTGGACGAGAGCTCCGCATTGCGTCTGCGCATGCGCAGAATGATATTCCTACCGCACACCCAACCCATCAGCTGCCCCTTCACGAATGCTTCACTTTGATACTCACTCGACCCAATCGGACCAATAGTGGCTCCCCTAGCTCCCAGAACGGCTATTTTCATACCCTTTGACCACCGCGCATGCGCAGAATGCCGATATTCCAACCCCACATCCACGCCATCAGAGGCTGCCTCACCTAGGCTTCACATGGATACCTCACACGACCCATTCGAACCGTGAATAGCCCATCTCTAACCCAAACACACACCCACATACCCCCACATACTACTTTCTATACTACGGGCCAGTCTGCGCATGCGCAGACTATTGAACACGGACGAACCATTAGCCCAGTCGGATGCTCCTGCATGAGAGCTTCAAAATAAGACCTCATACGACCTCATAGGATCATTAGGGACTCACCTAGACTCCAACATGTCCACCCCGTATGGCCCTATACACCCATAGCCATGCAGTATATAGGCCTATGGGCCTACCCAGGCCTTGGTGACTTTTTTCAAAAATTTCACCGATTCGCTCCGCGACCCTTGTTATGATGTTCTAAATGTCGAGACGTGAAAAACGAGACCCCACAACCCTACCGCAAATGTCGAGAAGTCGGTTTCCCAGTGGGACAAACATCGGTCCTATACCTCCAGTATGGGAATATATATTTATATATATATGTCTATATAACTATAACTTTTTTATTGACACATCAACGCAGTCAGCAGACTGGTAATATAGTCATACAAATAAGAAGAACAAGTTGCCAAACATGACAGATGAATACAAGAGGAATAAAAGCAATATTCACATGACGCAAAGCTGACATAATTCAATAACCTTAGGCCCTATCAATCTGACACATGTATATATACTATTAGCTTGATATGATCCGGATATTTCACACTGCATGAATGAATTTATTGATCTCGCAACTTTTCGCAAGCAAGCAAGAATTTGGCAGTTTTAATAAGCGTATCTGTGCAGCGGTTTCCCAGAATAAATTTAAGCTTCGCTGTGTTACTTAGAGAATGGAAGTTGGTACCCAGATTAGAAATTGATTCGAAAAAGTTTTTTCTCAGTGTAATATATTTAGGACAGGTCAAAATAAAATGATGTTCACTCTCAATGACATTACTTGGACACTGTTTACAAAGTCGGTCACTTCTATTTAACTGTTGGTATCGACCACGTTCAATTTCCAACCTGTGTGCACTTATTCTGTATTTGCAAATAACACTTCTATAGTGTCTATTAGCTAAGACGTCGGGATAAATTGGTCTACAAAACAGGCTAAACATTGAAGATAAGACAGTAAGCTTGTCAGATGACTGAATATATGAAATACTTCCCTGCATTTCAATGTCCTTAAGACGCTGCACAATGCAACCGACCTCGACGTTCGTTGTAGGAAATTGCTCATTGAACACATATTTGAATCCACAGGTATCGAGGAGATTAGAAATATACTTAGTCCAGGAACTACAATCGACTGTGTCTAGGTACACGTCAGATACCAGAGAGCCCGGACTTTCCAGTATGTGCGCCCAGAACCGCACCATGCGTTTCAAAATATCAAATTTAAGAGGAAGTCGGCCAAGTTCGGATCTACATGCTGTGTTCGTACTTTTGGAATGTACTCCAAGCAATTCTTTTATGAATTTTAGATGTACATGCTCGAAGCCATCTGAATCTCTAAAAGTGTCTTTGGCACCCCAAACTTCACTGCCATATAAAAGTATTGGTTTTATTAATGTGTCGAACAACTTTTCGGATAGTTTACAACCTGTATTGTTGTCTAATAATTGCTTCATTTTGAAGTATGCTTTCAACCCTTTGTTACGTAGATTCTCTATAGCCAGTGAAAAGTTACCATTGCTTTTAAGAATTATGCCTAAATAGGTATATTGCTTGACAATCGCCAGGGAATTGTCATGTATTTGGAATGAAATATTACGCGGCAGCTTGTTGGCGTTGAAAAGCATGACCTGCGATTTATTGATATTAACTCTCAGTCGCCATTTATTGCAATATCTCTCAAGAATATCTAGTTTACTTTGCAAACCCGCAGCAGTAGAGGATAGTATGACAATGTCGTCAGCATAACAAAGAATATTAACTGTGGATTTGCCGATGCATACTTCACCGCACTGATCATTTTGTATTTCACTAATAAGGTCGTTAATAAAGATATTAAAAAGTAGGGGACTGAGTACATCTCCCTGTTTAACACCCACAGTGGATGGAAAGAAGGGAGAAAGGCCATGTGGGAATTTCATTGCAGAATATGTGTCGGAGTACATGCTTTTGAGAACTGCATATAGTTTGCCACTAATACCCAAATTCAAAAGTTTGTATAGAAGACCCTCTCTCCATACCGAGTCAAAAGCTTTATGTAGATCGATAAAAGAGCAGAATAATTTCCGCTTATGTTGTTTTTCATGATCTATAATATTACGCAGTGTGAGAATATGGTCCATTGTACGGCTATTATCAGTAAATCCAATTTGGTTTTTGTGAATGACATCATGCTCAGTACAGAATACATTTAACCTACCCAAGATAATTTTGTTAAAAAGTTTAGCCAAAGCGCTTGTCAGCGTGATACCGCGATAATTAGACGGATCATTTCTGTTACCTTTTTTATAGAGTGGGATGATCAAGCCCATATTCCACGCCGAGGGGAAAACACCCGTGGTGAAAATCACATTGAATAGCTTATGAAGAGATGGAGCAAGAGCAGAAATTCCGCATTTAATCATTTCATTAAGGAGACTATCACTGCCCGCACTTTTACCAGTTTTTAATGTTTTTACTGCTTCTGTAATTTCGTTAAGTGTAATAGGGCTATCGAACACAGTGCGATCTTGTGAAGCATTAGATTCCAAACTGATCTTTTCAGACATTATCTGGTCATGAAGTTCAGAAACATTCTCACAATTATTAGTCGATAACTTTTTGAAATGATCAGTAAAAACAGAATGGTCAAGACTATCAGCTACAGATGCATTGTCCTTTTTCAGGTTTTGTAGAAGAGCCCAGAATTGTTTGGGATCACCATCAGTGGTTGATTCCAACTGACGAAGCAAATTCGCCTTGTACTGCTTACTTGTATAGGATAGAAAGCGTCGATACTGTGAACGAAAAGAGTAAAATTTATGTCGTATCTCACCATTCGTTGGATCCTTAGCCAATTCAGATTTCAATTGCTTTAACGTTTTCCTCATGTCTTTACATGATTGGTTAAACCATGTTTTGTGGTTATTTTTCCTCTTTGGCTTTTTATTAGGTATCTTGTCTTTTAATGTATTGTCGCAAACTGGGTGCAGAATTTGTAAGAAATCATCAACCAGTTGATCAGTGTTATTTCCGCTAGAATTTACAAAGTTACTTAATAAATCAGATGTGTGGCTGTCCAGCAAAGCATTCAGATAAGATTCTTTACAGCTATCATCCCAGATATATCGTTTCGGGAGTGGATTTAGATCAGGGCTCACTGGGGACTGAAGGTCAATAACGGTATCAACATCACAAGTTAGCATGCAATGATCAGACAGAAGCGTAAAGTCGCCTACCTTAAATTTCAGTATTTGTGATAAGAACCCAGCATGGGCTAACATGTAATCAACAACGCTGCAACCATTATATTGTACAGACGTAAAACGACCAGTGGTATCACCAAGAGTTCTACCATTAACCAACCTTAATTGCGTTTCCTTACACATGTCTAACAGTAATCTACCACTGTGGTCACATGATTTCGTATCCAAACTGTTCCGAGGTAGAGGAATGTCAGAACTATAGACCTCGTCTGAGACAGGCGCATGTTTTGTTCCATCAAAATTTACAAAGTCGGGTGCAGTATTCGTACGAGCATTAAAGTCCCCCATAAGCATTACATTTCCTGACTGACTGCACTGAGAAATATCATCAGAAATGAGCCTATACATAGTGTCAGGGTCTGAAACATTACCTAAAGTGTTGTGAGGTGAAATGTAAAGAACACCAATGAATAGATCCTTATCGAGATTAAAAAATGATTTACACAGTTTGATCCATGATATCAGGATGGTTGGAAGGAGCCGTAACTTTTACCACCCCGTTGACCAAAGCACTTTTAACAAACACACATAATCCTCCAGAATTATGCCACGCACGTGGGTGTTTTTTTCTATAATTAGGTTGCAGTCTTTCAAATCCGACGATATTAACATTTTCGTCCTTTGACTTTTCTAACCAAGTTTCAACAAAACACATAATATGTACAGTTTGGCACAAACGAACAAATGAAGGATCTTGAAACTTTTCATCATTAAAACCATGAATATTCCAGAAGCCCAGTTTAAGTCTCTGGTGAATCGGAGGCATCAAATATAACTAACACTAACGGGGGTAGTAGTGGGGAAAACTGAACACTGAGGGCACAGCTGGCAAGGAACATGTTGGCATGTTACTCTGAAGATTGGGCCAGGTGTAGGGCATATTAGAATATGGCCACGCATTAAAATTGTTACTTGGCCACGGCCACGGCCAAGGCACAGAGTGTGGAGGTGAGATGGTAGGTTCAGGGGAAGCTACTCCACTGTCGTTGCTACTGGAGGCCGCCCGGCTGTTTAAGGGTGACTTGTCGGATACGGAAGACTTGACACTGTGCTGTGTAGTTGGTGCTAAAGGTTGAATATCAGACGAGCTCACACCAATAGCATACCGCAAATGGGGCTATATCGTACTTTTTCAAAAATTTCACCGATTCGCTCCGCAACACTTCCTATCATGTTCTACATGACGAGACGTGAAAAACGAGACCCCACAACCCTACCGCAAATGTATAGAAGTACGTTTCCCAGGGGGACAAACATTAATCCTATACCCCCAGTATGGGACTATATGGGGCTATATCGTCCTTTTTCAAAAATTTCATCGATTCGTGCCGGGACACTTCCTATCATGTTCTAAATGACGAGACTAAGAAAACGCGACCCCACAACCCATACCGCAAATGTCGAGAAATAGGTTTCCCAGGATGGTCCTATACCCCCCATACCCCATATAGGCATTTTCCCGTAATTTAGGATAAAGTCCGTATTCCGTATTTTTTCAGGAAAAATTTTACATACACCCACCCTGGAACTAGGGGGAGATAACTCTATTGATAGACAAGCCCCGTTAAGCCCGGCGACCTATATACCCCCGATACCCCATATAGGCATTTTCACGTAATTTAGGATAAAGTCCGCGTTCCGTATTTTTTCAGGAAAAATTTTACATGCACCCACCCAGGCCATCAGATGCCCCTTCACCTAGGCTTCACATTGATACCTCACTCGACCCCATTGGACCATTAGTAGCTCCCCTAGCTCCAAAACGTCTATTTTCATACCCTTGGGCCACCGCGCATGCACAGAATGCCGCTATTTCAACCCCACATGCCCCTTTACATAAGCTTCACTTTGATACCTCACTCGACCCCATCGGTCCACCAGGGGCTCCCCTACATCCCAAAACGGCTATTTCCATACCCTTGGGCCACCGCGCATGCGCAGAATGCCGCTATGTCAACCCCACACCCAGCCCATTAGATGCCCCTTCACATAAGCTTCACTTTGATACCTCACTCGACCCCATCGGACCATTTTATCTAGGGACTACTTTTTCTCCGCGGAAGCTTTTTCCCGCGACCGAATCACCGCCAGACATGACCGCATTACCGCGGATGAATACATCTTTGACCTGGGCCACGTGATATGCAAATTTGGAACTCTCCTGTGCTGGAGGTAGCTTTTTGGTCTTTCTGCCGGAACTATACTGCACTTGACCTCTGTGACCTTGAAATGAGGTCGAAATGAGGTCAATACGCGCTGTAATGCACTTTATATACTGCTTTCATATCTTACGAATTGGTTAAAGGTTTTAACTGGCATTTTAGAAGGTAGAATAACCGAACTGGAATAACATTTATTATTAGATTCTCAATTCAGAAACATGCGACAATCCGCCGAAGGTGCTATCCGCCCTTCCAAACCATCACATTAGTTGCCTGACACTATAAAATGAAGTCCAGTATAGGGGAGGAAAAAATTATTGCTGAATCCATAGACGTTTTTATTTTTCACGAACAATGACGCCAAATTTCTTCAAAACTGGCGTGAAGTTGAGCAAAATATGACCAAAAACCAGTGTTAAAACACGACCGGGTGAAGTAAGCGATGTTGCATTGGACATCTTGCTTTTTTAAACACACCCTCACCACAGGGTCTACAGACCCTGGCAGCAGTCGAGTATTCGCGAGTGGAACACGTAACATGATGTTATGTTCAAAACAACTTTTGATCGGCCAGCTCGATCAATTTCAAATAGGCCAGTGAGACTTTCGTAATCTCGGCACCGAGAGCATCTTACGATATTTCAATTGTGTGTAGTGTACCATGCCAAGACGCTGTTCAGAGTTGCCAAGACGCAGTTCAGAGTTTGATTAAATTAACTGAGTTAGGTCAGTAGTATAGTGAGTGTAAATCCAGTAGTATTTTTGGGGGGAGGGAATGCGGGAGGAAGGTTGACCTTGGACTTAGGGGCAACGTGTGAAATAGAGAGGACCTCACAAAAATAGGATTTTCCCTGGAACAACGAAAAGCGGAAACACGGATTTTACACCTAAAACTGGGCCAAAAGCTCGTCAATTCCCAGAACCTCTATGCGCTCACGGGACAAATCGACAAGACGAAGGGAAGAACATAGATCGGGACGCCTATTGAGACGGATGAACGTTGTTCTGCTCTGATCTCAGCCTGACCCCAGACAACGACCATCAGCTGAACCTCATTGAGAAAGGCAAATTGCTGCTGGAAATCCACTTTGGGACACTCGCACAAAGTTTCATAATGGGGAAGGTAGGTCGCCAGATTTTTGACAGTATGATAATTCATCTTCTCTTTTACAAAGTGATATCTATAATTCCATCCTGTTGGACGTAACCATTCTTTCAAACGGGCATACAACAATTGCTGTTTGGTCGCTCCTACGCGCCACTACAGAGTTAATCGCGCCGGGAAGTGAATATTTGGCAGGTCAAAATACGCACTTTTTCGTTGCGCGAAAATGATGATTCCTTTATGGCGATAAAATTTTACCAAAAAAAAACGAGCAGGCCGACCCCCTATTTTTCCACCTTTTTAAAAATGCCCGTTGGACGGGAAATACTTTCGCATGCATAAGAAGGGAACTATTTCATACGTTTTCTCTCGATTGTGGGTCGAAATTGACACATTTTCGTACATTTTATGGGGTTTTCCAGAAACATTGAAGGGGTTTCAAGGACGATTGCGCTTCTTTCCATTTCAATTCCAATAGCTCACTCGTCTCTTGAAATAATAGCAAGAGTATGCCCATTCAGAAAATATACATTTTTATGGGGTATTTGTTGAAGATTTTACAACTATTTATGGCCAAAGAGCCGAACCCATGCCTGTTTCCAGCCAAACATACTTTAGATGTGGCCAGCACCCTATATGTGATTTGCTACGCCGAATTCGACAACATCATTCAAGTAGACAAGAGCCGACACTTTCTCCGCCATTATTTAACTCTCTCTGTACCGGTAGTACTGACAGTTCAAAACTGGTATCAACACTGTCATGAACACAAATGAAGCGAAGATATATTTTTCATCGTCTTCGTAAGTTTAAAGACGATACTCCGAGCTTTCCAACAAGATGTAACATGATTTGGAGAACAAAATACCCCCCACCCCCGCTTCATATACTCGGCGTTTAACTGCATCCATGAAGCGGACACCACTGAACGCACCACTCAGGGCTTGCACCCACTTCGGACCGCTTGTTTTCCGACTACTTTCATTCCCCGTGTCACCAGTGGGAGGTTATTAGCACGTTCCCCAGTTCGTGGACCGTTGAATTTGTGTGCCGCTAAACACAGGTGGGCCACCCCGGCTTGTTTGGTGTAATAATCCACAAAGCTGCGTGTATCACACTGGCAATGTACCGCCTTTATCATGTAAAGCAAGGCTATCGGACCTGGTGAAAATGAAGTTTCAGCACCACTGTTCCTCTTTCGAATGCGAACTGTCGTTCGGTGTATATAGTATACAATAGTATACATAGCATACGTACAGTTCTGTATGCGTTACCTCTGAGAGCTTTAGATCAAATAGCCAGAGATATACAACAATCTGCGTCTTCAGGAAATATAATACCACCAAAAATCAGTAAATTATGTCAAGATATAGCGTATTTTCGGTTGTATCGTCCAGTGAACATAATCGAAACATCTCAAGATCGGCTTTTCTTGAAACTCAACTACTTAGATAAAGGACTGGACGTCATTAATTTACCTCGAATCCTGAATGATCCAGAGGTACGCAACGCTGTACCAAACTATTTTAAGTTCACAGAACCTCCTTGCATTTCATATAAGTATACTAAATCTATGGCCACCAAAATATTCAATTACTCCAATGCTGTCAAGGAGTTTGACTGGAACTTATACACGTCAGGAGGCTATAGTTGTGATTGTGAATTGTCGAACTTTATCTATACACCATGCAAACATATTGTGACTGGTGACCTTGATGTGGTGAGTGATAAGGATCTGAAATTACTCCTGATGAAAGGACCTAAATATAGAGAGCCAAGAAGAATAAATCTGAAGGCCGACCAGAAGATAGTCCTGTCTGCATTGGAACAGTACGTTATTGATTGGTCTAAGCGAGAAAAGTTGAACCTACAGTACTCGCTGATTGGCTGGACCTCACCAAGAGCAAGGTCGTTGAAACAACCCGCCATATTGACAGAAGTACTCTTCCCCAAGCAAAACAAGTACTGAGAAACCTCAATTCGCAAGAAGTTCTAGCAAATCTCCAGAGTAAATTCGTCATAGTCCCAGCAGACAAAGCTCCGAATAATATAATATTCATATGTAAATATTACTATTACCAGGTGCTGGTTAAAGAATTGAGTGTAGACATATCTTCATCAAATACGTCTACTTACTCCCAAACTGCATTTACTCTGGAAGATTTATTTAACAATCACAAAAAGTTTCTCAGGGAAAGAGGTATTTGTCTTCCAACCAATCATAACGACATACCAAAAATATACTGGACTCCCAAAATGCATAAATCACCATACAAAGCTAGATTCATAGCTGGTTCTAGAAGCTGCACCACCAAGCTTCTTTCAACCCTATTGACGAGGGCCCTTCAGGAGGTAAAAGCATTTTGGGAAAGGCATTGCGCCACTATTTCTAAGAACTCTGGCGTTGAATGTATGTGGATATTGAAAAACTCAAAATGTCTTACGGAAGAACTTGATGCTAAAGGTCACATACCGTACAGACATGTATCCACATGGGATTTCTCGACTCTCTATACTACAATCCCTCATCAGGACCTTATTGACCGTCTAAGTTCATTAATAGTATCTGTGTTCAAGAAAACTGATCGTAGATATATTAATGTCGGAAGCCATAACACATTCTTTAGCTCTACTACATACAAGAGATATATTCATGGGCTGTTTCTTTGTTTATAGAGTTGCTTGAATTTCTCATTAAAAATGCCTATGTGAAATTTGGCAACATCAGCAGCATATAGGTATTCCAATGGGTACTAATTGTGCACCCCTGTTGGCTGACCTGTATCTGTTCTCTTATGAATATGACTATATGCAGGCGCTTCCAAAAACCGATCCATTCAAAGCCCGTTCCTTCTCATTCACCAAACGCTATATAGCCGATCTTCTCGCTGTGGATAATCGCTATATAAATGACGCAGTGAAGGATATATATCCACCTTCACTGGATTTGAAGGAAACTACAGACAGCCCTACAGGTACATCATATTTAGATCTATATCTCTATAAAAATGAAGCGGGCATTCTCTCTCGTCGACTTTATGACAAAAAAGATGATTACAATTTCCACATCGTAAACTATCCCTTTCTGGACAGTAATATTCCAGTGGGACCTGCATATGGCGTATACATATCTCGCTTAGTAGCGTTTGCTAGATCCTGTGTTAAATGTGACGATTTTAATCAACGTCACAAAACATTGTTGCAGAAACTTATAAAACAGGGCTATTCCACCAAACGCCTCCATTCAAAGTTTCTCAAATTTGGCGATACATATCGCATGCTGATAGCAAATACGAACGTAGCGTGCAAGATCTATGGCGCTACGTTTCGTAACTTGTGTCTAATTCCGCTTAACCCGGGGCTAGGGGCCGTATGAACCCATGTACTTCAAGATCCTCATGGTACTCATATGAATAGTCACAATCAAAGCGTGACTGAGATACATCGTTCTTTAGATGACGACTTTACAACGAATATTATGGATCAAGAATACTGATCAGCGATACGGATTTGATTTTTTGCCGGCATCATTGAAAACTGTTGACCGCTTCTCTCTTGCAGGAAACAAGCCTATGTTTTTGTATACTATGATTGTCTTTTTGAATTTCGTGCTAATACTGTTATATGGAATTTGGAATAGGTCTTTGGATTATGGACGCGGATATTCTCTAATGGACGACGGCTGAATTATGAATGACGGACTAGACGCTTGTAATTTCCTTATATTAAATTTAATGGTGTCAGTCTGCCTGACAGTTAAAGCTTTGCGTGACCTGTAGTCCCCTTTCATCGAGCAGACGCGTAGCAGGGGGACAAATGTATCCCGACGATATGTGTATCGCATCTTCAAAATCTTCCCAAGCAAACTGGGTGCACCCGGGGTACATTTCTAGATGTATATGATGCTGAGTCGCCGATGATGACTGCCTATGATGAAGAGCTGGGTCACCCGAGCCTCGGGTTCTACCATGAGATCATCGACGACGGAGGACGGTGGACTCTACTTCACTGAGTCCGCGGTGTGAAGACTGAATCGGTGGTGTGTCTTTACCCGGTGGGACCGGGTCGGCGAGCGTATCGCCCGCCACCTGACCTTCCGTCATGGGGGAAGAGCTCATCCTATTGGATAATGTATAGATGCGTAGGGAGGTGCTTCTTCACCCAATTCATACCGTCACAGCCCGATGAGAGCTTCCCCACTACTCATGACGTCACCAATCTCGTTACAGTTTTGCATCTATCCCACCAATCATCTGTCCAGCGTTGACGAGCGCTTCACGATGACAATTTACCCGACCCCTTGGGACCCACTTGAAAGTCCTCCTCCCCAGTTTTGGAGTACGTGTTTCTGCTATTTAGTATTTCAGTGGAAATCCAATTTTTGCATTCACCTCACCCATCACGTGACCTCTTCTCTATTCTTGACGTTGTCATAGCAACTCAAAGTCCATCCCAGGTCGAAGGCCAAAGGTCCACCTTTCCTCCGCATTTCCTTCGGATTTCCTCCGCACTTTCCCTCTGCGATTACTATACCACTCAACTCCTCTTATTCTCTCCCATATCTCTCTCTCCTCAGATAATCAAACTCTTTCCAGTCGACATATTTCAGATATATGTAACAACATATTATAGATTTCATTTACTGTCAGGTTTGCAAAAAAATGTAATACATGTAGATGCTAAATTCAAAAGAAAACGTAAAAGATTGAAAGAAATTCAGGAAAAGGGTCAAACGTGAAGATGAATTGTTTGAAAATAGAGAAATCGCCGACACGCTCACATTGCTCTAATGCGCATTTCTGCTGTTTATTCAGCTTCTTCAGAGAGCATGTATACCCCGCCAGTTATTTCACATTATACTTCTGAAATAAAATATGGTTCATGCAAAAGCTTTAGGGTAAATCATATGATGTGGAATAGAATGATTTCATATAGCAAAATTGAAGGCCCATTTTGACTGGAACGGACAAGAAGAAGAGAAACTCAGTGGTGCCACCTTCAGGCAGATGTTGCTGAAATGCAATACGGACTGGCGTCCTGTTGCAAGGAATGCGTATTCCGAATTTCGGAATAATCCAACACAGCATTAGGAAGTTATCGCTTCGAACAGATGCACACGGGAAAAAAATCTATTTTGACCCAGTGGCGCCACCTTCAGGCCGATGTTGCTGAAATGCAATACGGACTGGCCTCTTGTCGCAAGGAATGCGAATGCTGAATTTCGGAAGAATCCAACAAAGCGTTAGGAAGTTATCGCTTCGAACAGACATGCACGGACGTACAAGAACATCCACTGACGCAAAGAAGCAAGAACCAGTGGCGCTACCTTCAGGCAGATGTTGCTGAAATGTAATACGGACTGGCGTCTTGTCACAAGGAATGCGTATTCTAATTTTGGAAGAATCCAACAAAACTTTAGGAAGTTATCACTTCGAACAGACATGCACGGACGTACACGGACATCCACGGATGCAAAGAAGCAAGAACTAGTGGCGCCACCTTCAGGCAGATGTTGCTGAATGCAATACGGACTGGCCTCTTGTCGCAAGGAATGCGAATGCTGAATTTCGGAAGAATCCAACAAAGCGTTAGGAGTTATCGCTTCGAACAGACATGCACGGACGTACACGAACATCCACGGACACAAAGAAGTAAGAACCAGTGGCGCCACCTTCAGGCAGATGTTGCTGAGATGTAATACAGACTGGCATCTTGTCGCAAGGTATGCATATTCCGAATTTCGGAAGAATCCAACAAAGCGTTAGGAAGTTATCACTTCGAACAGACGTACACGGACATTCACGGATACGAAGAAGCAAGAACTAGTGGCGCCACCTTCAAGCAGATGTTGCTGAAATGCAATACGGACTGGCGTCTTGTCGCAAGGAATGCGTGTGCCGAATTTCGGAAGAATCCAACTAAGCGTTAGAAAGTTATCGCTTCGAACAGACATGCACGGACGTACACGGACATCCACATACGCAAAGAAGCAAGAATCAGTGGCGCCACCTTCAGGCAGATGTTGCTGAAATGCAATACGGACTGGCGTCTTGCCGCAAGGAATGCATATTCCGAATTTCGAAAGAATCCAACAAAGCATTAGGAAGTTATCGCTTCGAACAGACATGGACGGACATCCACGGACATCCACGGACACAAAGAAGCAAGAACCATTTTAAAGTCCCGGGGACAATTATGTGTGTACGCTTTCGATTTAATGTGTACATCTATATATGCGTGTATGTAGGTTTTTCCTTTGCGACTTTCCCAAATCATTATTGATATTTCTACTCTGGACGAACGCAATAAGTCATATGGGCATTGTATGAGTCATATGTATTACATCATGACAACATCATAACGAATAAATGCCCAGTGGTTGTTCCAGGGCTTACTGAAAAAGAAAATAATTTCAGCGTAGATATACTCAGGTTACTCTACCACCGGTTTGGTGTTGACTAGTGGATAGAAGCGATAAAGGACATGTAGAAGGCTGAGCGACCAAACCTACAATAAAACCAAAATCTGGAAACTATGATGGCCGAGGGGCCATCGATCATCGCCCTTGAAACATTTTGGGCGATATTGCGATATTGCGATATTACGATATTGCGATAACGCGATATTGCGATGCGATAACGCGAAAACGCGATATCGCCATGTTGCAATAACGCGATAATGCGATGCGATTACGCGAAAACGCGATAGTGCGATGCGATAATGCGATATTGCGATGCGATAACGCGATATTGCGATGCGATAACGCGAAATTGCGATATTGCGATATTGCAAAATATCGCGTTATAATTGCACGATAATGTGCGATATATCGCGTTATTTTCCCGCGATAATGTGCGATATTGCGATGTTGCGAAATATCGCGTTATAATTGCGCGATAATGTGCGATATTGTGCGATATTGCGATATATCGCATTATTTTCCCGCGATAATGTGCGATATTGCGAAATATCGCGTTATAATTCCGCGATAATGTGCGATATTGTGCGATATTGCGATATATCGCGTTATTTTCCCGCGATAATGTGCGATATTGCGATATTGCGAAATATCGCGTTATACTTGCGCGATAATGTGCGGTATGGTGCAATATTGCGATATTGTGATATATCGCGTTAGTTTCCCGCGATAATGTGCGATATTGCGATATTGCGAAATATCGCGCTATAATTGCGTAATAATGTGCGATATTGCGATATATCGCGTTATTTTCCCGCGATAATGTGCGATATTGTGCGATATTGCGAAATATCGCGTTATAATTGCGCGATATTGCGAAATATCGCGTTATTTTCCCGCGATATTGTGCGATATTACGATATTGCGAAATATCGCGTTATAATTGCGCGACAATGTGCGATATTGCGATATTGCGAAATATCGCGTTATAATTGCGCGATAATGTGCGATATTGCGATATATCGCGTTATTTTCCCGCGATAATGTGCGATATTGCGATGTTGCGAAATATCGCGTTATAATTGCGCGATAATGTGCGATATTGCGAAATATCGCGTTATAATTGCGCGATAATGTGCGATATTGTGCGATATTGCGATATATCGCGTTATTTCCCCGCGATAATGTGCGATATTGCGAAATATCGCATTATACTTGCACGATAATGTGCGATATTGTGCGATATTGCGATATTGCGATATATCGCGTTATTTTCCAGCGATAATATGCGATATTGCGATATTGCGAAATATCGCGTTATAATTGCGTGATAATGTGCGATATTGCGATATATCGCGTTATTTTCCCGCGATAATGTGCGATATTGTGCGATATTGCGATATTGCGAAATATCGCGTTATAATTGCGCGATAATGTGCGATATTGTGCGATATTGCGATATATCGCGTTATTTTCCCTCGATAATGTGCGATATTGTGCGATATTGCGATATATCGCGTTATTTTCCCTCGATAATGTGCGATATTGCCATATTGCGAAATATCGCGTTATAATTGCGCGATAATGTGCGATATTGTGCGATATTGTGTCATATTGCGATATTGCGATATATCGCGTTATTTTCTCGCGATAATGTGCGATATTGTGCGATATTGCTATTTTGCGATATATCGCGTTATAATTGCGCGATAATGTGCGATATTGCGATATATCGCGTTATTTTCCCGCGATAATGTTCGATATTGCGAAATATCGCGTTATAATTGCACGATAATGTGCGATATTTTGCAATATTGCGATATATCGCGTTATTTTTCCGCAATAATGTGCAATATTGTGCGATATTGCGAAATATCGCGTTATAATTGCTCGATAATGTGCGATATTGTGCGATATTGCGATGTTGCGATATATCGCGTTATTTTCCCGCGATAATGTGCGATATTGCAATATTGCGAAATATCGCGTTATAATTGCGCGATAATGTGCGATATTGTGCGATATTGCGATATATCGCGTTATTTTGCCGCGATAATGTGCGATATTGTGCGATATTGCGTTATAATTGCGCGATGCGACAGCGGACAGCCATGAAGACAACTCTGTCAACTCTGTTGGCCAAATTCCTGGTTATCTCCCCTGATTCGAACATTTCGAAATATGTACGAATTTTCCTCCAGTTACTTTAATGTTAAAATCTCCGGCCATGCCCTTTGGCGTCACGTACGGGTCAAAGGTCACACCCCTTGATTAATAGGCCTTCTGATGATCCTTTCAGTTCGTTGACATCTCCGGCAATGCATGCTTGGGGTAAGAGTAATGGGGTGGTCATTGTGAGAAAAGGGCATTTGAATGGACGTTTGGGGTCGAGATGACCCAATATTGGTCTGAATGAGTCGTGCGGGGTATCCACGTGAAGAGCTTCTCGAGGCCGATCATGTCATGGGTAGGTGCATGTACAACTAGGATTTGTCTTGAAATATAAAGTCCTGAAACACGGACTATGGCAGGCCAAGTGTGGCAATATTCAATAATAATATATTTTTTCATTCAATCCAACATATATTCATTCAATTCCGATTAAATTTATATTCAATAATAACAAATATATGCAAAGATTTCATTCATGTCCTTTATATGCAATAACTTAAAATTTGTTCATTCGAAACCGTTTTGATTCGATAATTTTTGTTATGCGATGTTTTTTAATTCTTATTCGAAGGAGATGTAAAATATATGTGCAATAATTGCATTGTGGGTAATATCTAACCCCGCCTATTTGGATATGTAACGAGGCTTTTCATTGGCTATTGAGAAATCGATGGCGAAAATGGCGGCATCTTTGAGATATGTGTCGGTTTGCCTTCACTGTCTCTTTGGTCAGTTTCCCTACATTCAATGCGTTTGTTTGTGATTTGACACTAACAATGAAGACAAACCCAAGACCAACATTATCAAAGACGACCTCGACAGCCAAAGACGAGATTTATCCTTGTGGATTGAGGCAAACCGACTGTCAAATATGCCGCCACTTTCTCTGTCGATTTCCCAATAGCCAATGAAAAACCTCGTTACATATTCAAATAGGCGGGGGTGGGTATTACCCACAATGCAATTATTGCACATATATTTTACAGCTGCTTCGAATACAAATAAAAAAAATACATCGCATAAAAAAATTTATCGAATCAAATACAGAAAATGTAACTGAAAGAAAAAGGTTTCCAATACACAAATTATAAGTTATTGCATATAAATATAGATTCCAACAGGACATGTATGAAATCTTAGCATATATTTGTTATTATTGAATATAAATCTAATCAGAATTGAATGAATACAAGTTGGATTGAATAGAAAAATATATTATTAAATATTGCAACACTTGGCCTGCCATAACGGACCACCCCCTAAAATATGGAAGACTCCTATCAAGCAGGTCTAGATGGGCTAGTATCGGTTCTCAGCGGGTCGTTGGCCTGCCAAGCGATGTTGGGTGAGATAGTGTTCGGATGTATAAATTGTCACAGGGGAAAAATGGAAAGCGGACTTTACACCTGGTCAGTCGTAGTAATGGGAATTTTGTTGTTGAGATTGTGTAGTCTCCCAATTTCCGGACAGGATAACTTGCAACAGGCGTATATAAAAATGCGCCCCTGCATCAGAAAAACAACAATGGCGATCTATGAGCAGCATAGCCTGTTACCGTTTCAAATGAAAGGCGACCCCACGCAAAGGTCCGTCATGAAGACCAAGCGTCACTCGGAAGAAGATATGGTGTTATCACGCACCGAGGCCCTGCAAAATGTGATCAAAATGCGCAAACAGCTGTTCCAGGGCATGTTGCCGTTACAGTATCCTGGCCTGCCAGACGACGATTAGAGCAAACGGATCAGAGCAAACATGACCGAAGATTGAATTTTCTGAAATGCCAGCTTCTGATTGGACAAGAGCAGTCGAGAATACATCTAACGGGCAAGAACAGGTATGACAGATGCAGCGCCAAATGGCGGCTTCTGATTGGACAAGAGCATACGTGAATTGTAAACATATCCAGCGCGGCTCTCCCATCTTGGATATGATGTAACATTGTGGAGAATACACTGTATGAAAACTTGTGAACGAGTTGATATTTCTTTCTTTCATCTGTCTGCTAGGGCGTTAAGGCGTTAAGATAAAGCGCTAAGGCCTTGTGATAGGCGTTAAGGCGTTAGGGTTAACTCCATGGATTTTTCCATTCGGCATTCTTCAATCGAACTCCTGGTCTTCTTTCCACCTGACTCCGAAAATAACGCTCCACATGCAACTACAACTGTAGGTAGTCAAACTTAAGCAATCTGCGGTCATGACACTGCTCCGCTCCGTAATGGAGTCTGCGTTGGGATAATGCATAGACCGCACTATTATGCCTTTAATGGTGTACTTCAGGGATTTTTCTATTGGGCAAGGAATAGACCATGGGTTCGATGTTCGGCCGCCAATTGTCGTGGAATGTTCAACCCACATCACTTATATCTATATATTTTCTGAAAGAGCATGATTAAACTATTATTTCAAGATACAGCACTAATATGTTTTAGAAAAATGAATTTCGAACGTTCCCCACCAAGCTTGCTTCATTTTTTTTTTCTAGAAAACCACTTAACATATCGAAAAATGGTCAAATTCGGCTCAATTTCCAGAAAAATCTGTAAGAGCGATTTCAATTAAAAAAAATTTTCTCATGTTCCCAGCTACGATATTAACTTAAAAAGGCGAAAAAAGTGGGGCTCAACCTGCGCGTTTTTGTCAGATTTTCTCTCCGTAAACGAGTCCTGATTTTTAGGTACACCCAAGGGGCATAACTGAGGCAGGACGAAATTTATTCAC
Organism: Hanleya hanleyi; assembly: GCA_036873755.1. Lineage (NCBI taxonomy): Eukaryota > Metazoa > Mollusca > Polyplacophora > Lepidopleurida > Hanleyidae > Hanleya > Hanleya hanleyi. The sequence continues at coordinate 83,301 of JAVTVY010035874.1, forward strand.
CGTGTAGACGAAGCCAGCCATCGATATGTATATCCTCGTTTGCAGCGTTGATAATGCTGAACAGGATTAAGACGGCAAGAAGTAAAATGATGTAACAGAACACGGACAGTCTATCTGTCTGAAATTAGACCGGGACCATTGCTATGAAACTGTGAAGGGCCACGGTAAGCTATGCGTTAAGGCGTTGTGTGGGATTCTCTCTCTCTCGCTGCAGGTATTGCTATGCTATATCCTTGACGTGTTTGGGGCATAGTCAGCACCACTGAAACTCCCCTTTCTCTACTACTCCTCAGTGCGCATGCATATATCACTTCCAGTCTGTCTCTACCGGATAAGAGCTTCAATAGGATACCACTCATGTTTAGATACAACTTGAGGCTAATGGTTTACAAACGACTTTATATGACCACTCACTCACTCAACCCCATTCCTCCTCCTCCTTCACTTTTCCTCCCCCTCCTCACTCACACTCACTCATTCACTCACTCATTCACATCGGTATATCTCGACCCCAAAATGTGCATACCATGCTCTTTTCCCACTATTCTCTGTCTGTGCATGCGCGTCATAGCCTTTCTTTCACCACTCACCCATCCAGTCGGATGCTCCGAGTGTTTCACTATGCTTACTCACACGGCCCATTCCGAACAGGATGCGGCCTTCTCCGGCCTTTATCCGTTCTGACTGCGACCCAGGCTGCAGCCAAATAGACACGAATTTACGCTTTTAATACTACCAGGGCTTCTTAGGGCCTTTACCTTTTTTATTTAGTTAATCAGGTGATAGTGTGTGTGGGAAATCGAGTGAGTAAAGAATAGTTTATCTCCTCGCTCAATCAACCTAATTAAGAACAATATTAAACGAGTCGCTGTGCTGAAAGACATCTCCATCCATCAAGGGTACGTAACGGTGGGTATTTAAATAAATATAACACGATGGTACGATGATACGATGGTACGATGGTACGATGATAGGATCGTACGATAATACGATGGTACGATGATACGATGGTACGATGATACGATGATACGATGGTACGATGCCACGATGGCACGATGGTACGATGATACGATGGTACGATGAAAACAATTAAAAATCAATCAATATAATTTATTTGCACATGACTTTTGTTTGATCAAGTAACTGGAGGGAAACTCGTACCTATTTCGAAATGTTCGAATCACGGGAGATAACCAGGAATTATAACGCGATATTTCGCAATATCGCACATTATCGCGCAATGATAACGCGATATTTCGCAATATCGCGTTTTCGCGTTATCGCATCGCAATATCGCGTTATCGCAATATCGCGTTTTCGCGTTATCGCATCGCAATATCGCATCATCGCATCGCAATATCGCATCACGTTATCGCATAGCAATATCGTAATATCGCAATATCGCCCAAAATGTTTCAAGGGCGATGGTCGATGGCCCCTCTCGGCCATCATAGGAAACTGATCGTTTTTGACAGGACAAAGTCTTTTGTAACCCTAATTGCAGGGATATCGAGCTATTACACTATTCCGTAATCGACAACTGTCAACAGTAATGTTGGGGCTATATGGAGATGTTACTGTAGGGGTCGGACCAATAAAACAATTTACATTGTCGGCAATGTTAAAAAATGTTAACGTAATTGCATCTCCTCGATTCATTAATTAAGTCTAGACTTCCATATTTCGGCAGGAAGTACTTTAATTCAAGTGCTACAACCGGACAGACTTCTTGACGGGGGTGGCCCTTCGAAATTTTGAGCTATATGCGCTCTCGTACAAATGAAGTCATAATTTTGGCTTTTTTCTCTGCTTTCAGAAAGCGGTGCACAGGCACCCAAATATTCCCTCTTAGCAACACCTTATTAGGCCTTGAGTTAAAATCACACTCACAGAGAAACCAAACACATATCATACTCCAATCACCTACCACTGGCCTTCAATTATTCGTCGCAACAGAGACTGGAAAAAATATTTAAAACAATTCACTTCTCTGGCAGAGGGTGCTTAAAGGGGTTAACGGATCGGGGCTAATTGTTTTAGTGGTCTGAGCCCTGTACGACCTATTTGAGCGTTCATTCAATGTCCAGACAAGAAAACTTATAGATGCAGATGCATCAATGCCGGCGGAAACGTTTGTAGCTTATAAGCTGCGTATTACAAACCGATTACGCGTGCAACTGGTGAATACAGCTCACGATGCACCATTATGGTAAAAAAAAACGTCGATTCGTTTGTTTTCATTAAAGGTTTGACTTATGTAGTTCGCGCAAGGACCCATCTGAAAAGTGTGGGGTTAACCGCAAGTTAAGTGCTTGCTGGCATAATGTGCACATGGACCGCATGTCGAACTAGGACTTTGAAAGTAATGTTCTCTGGTTGACGTATTAAGTCACTTCACATAGCCTGATGTAAGAGTTCGCGCTGTGGCATTATATGGCACCCATCGTCAAGCCACTACTTCTGTTCTGATGTGTGTCATTGTAATTAAGCCTAGATCGACTTTCTCTACACATCAGTCCGAACCGCGTGTTTTACTGTTTCGAGTTTTTAGTAACTCGCAGTTCAATCTCACACATTTTGCTGCAGACGTACAGGTGAATAACTTGATCATGTATGGTCGATTTGGTCATAGCCATAATAAAATAGTGCTAAAGGACATTTATTCGATAACAGAATTAATATTAATGTGTTAACCTCGAACGGGTGACACAATTCTGTCGTTTCACGATATGAAACTAGTTGGATCACTCCACCGCACGTCTGCGAAGTATGGCTCTAGAAAACACCTGTTGCTCGTCCAATATCAAGATGGCCGCTCCCATGGTAAGTGAATTTAGATATCCGAAAATCACCCGAGGCACCTCGGTACTACGTTCACAACAGCTAGTATCAGTAACCTAAACTAAACGGATTTGATATCAGCATCATTAGGCGTCAAATGTGCGCGACATGACGATGACGTGATCCAGATAAATGATGCATGTCTTGTAATGGAGACCGCCTAATACAAATTACATTACCCGCTGAAAAGTGACGGGCTCTTTCTCATACCTATGGGCAGGACCCGGTACTCATGTAATCCGATATAGGACCGAAATGCAGTGTATGGCCGACTATCTGAGTGGAATGACACTTGATGAAACTCACATTGCTAATCAAGTGTACTAAAAAATGTAGACTGGATGGAGCCTAATCTAGCATATGCAGCGGATGGGCGTCCTCAATAGTCTGTTCATTCAGACGTCTGTCGATTTTAAAGTTAAGATAAAGGTAGTATGCAAATCCGGAACTAAATGAAATTTCACCTTGGAAAAAGTTCTTGGCGATATTGAGTTTCACATCTTTCTCGCCTGTAATGCTTAATCGTTCATCACTACCTATGACGACGACATCGCGATTACTCGGGTGGATGTTAGCTGTACAACCCACCTGTTTTAGATGATTTAACTGCAGGGTTTGCGACCGAAATGTCGGCGAATGGAGAGGACATAATTTTGATTGGAATTAAATTCCTGAGTAATGTGGCTGAAGTTTTCAAATGGCTGACACGTGATGCACAATAATAACGTGACGTAATAATTCAAGAATAAAAAACAACGTGGTGAACAATAACAATAATAACGCTATTAACAATAACATGACGAACAATAACAATAATAACGTGATGGTCAATAACAATAATAACGTGACGAATAATAACAATAACAACATGACGAACAATAACAATGACAACGTGACGAACAATTCAACAATAACAACGTGTCGAACAAAAACAACGTGACGAACAATAACAGCGAAGTGACTAACTATTTCATTCAATTTTTTGTATCCACGGTTACATAAGGACGTATCTATCAGTGAAGTGTGCACATTAAACCGATTTTCTACAAAACGATGCACTTGTAGATTATTCTTCTGAAAGTCTGACCTGAATTTTTGGCTATGAAGTCCATGCGATGTCTACGGTAGATGTGAATTGCGAAATATATACAGCATTGCCCGCACACAGTGCTGTAATATCTTTGTAAGCGTTCTGTATTGAATTCCCAATCAACTGGCCATTTTCGATGGCAATCCAGTGGCTACGGGCCTGTCACGTTTATCGGTATTGCACATGTGCAAGGCGGGAAAGATTTTGAGCATTCGCTTGGGTAGCTTGTTTCTATGAAACACACATTTGAAAGTACCGTAGCTTTCGTAAAACGATCCGGCTCCAAGATACTTCGTATCTGCGCTGTATTTATTATTTGTGTAATCGGAAATTGTATTCGTGCTGCGGTCGATATACGGAATATTATCAAATCCGCCGTAGCATATGACAGCGCGGATTCCCTTGTTTGACCAGGTTAAAATGGCTTCCGTCTGCTCAATCAGAAGTTTAGTCAAAACAAAACAATGTGTACTCCGAACCGAAGTCACTCCGAGTAATATCGTTGCCCTCGTCCTTGTAGAGCTGCCCAGTGCTGGTATACATGCAGTCCCAGGTAGCTTCTGATGTAGTTGTTTCCCCCCGAAGTCAGGCTGTAACGGTTTCCATGGGATTTGTTGACCATCAAGGTGAAGAGATAAATGATTTACAACACATATAAGGGAAGTGGGAATTATTAAGAGGTGCCGACATACTGACAGAGTCACATGACTTCACAGTATAGTCTTCTGGTTAACATATTCTAGAGCACATACCAAGAATCTAACGATTCGTGATATATGTTGTATCTCAGGTACGCTTTACTATGGTGTTCTATTTGGGCCAAGTTTGCGTCGCGTGGCGTGGACCTCTCCGGCGCGCGGCGACTGGCGACTTTCTGCTATCTCTTAACCTGCAAAAACTCGCCAGTCGCCACCCGCCGTAAAACACGGCGAGTTTCGCTCTATCTCTTAACCTGGAAAAACTCGCCGCGCGCCACTCGCCGGCGACTGGCGACTTTTGACTTCTGGAATTCTCAGGACTTTTTCTCAAGTGCGCATGCCCGGGAGCATCAATTATCGGAATATTTTGTTCGAAACATGCTGTCATTTAATTTAATTTTAAATCTCTTCCTCGTGCATAAATATACATAATTTCTAATGAATGAACTCTCCAGCTACATCTGATGCTATGTGACTAATTTTGAAGATGTAAGCTATCTGTAATAATTATTATATTTGTTTTTTGAAACAAGTTCTTTTTAATGCAATACGCATATAGGGCAATCTAATTTTGTCAAATGTGCAGATATTTTTTTATTAAAATACTCGTTATCCGTTTCTGTGCAGAACTTGCATACTCTCGTTATTATCTGCTGGTATATTTTAAAAATTTAACACCAAGACAACATTTTCAATCGTTTTTTTCATTCGTTTTATATAAGTGCCTATATATATTTATAAAACAGGATATCGTTTTCAATTCAGGATGAATCGCTTTGAAATTGTTCCTTATTTAAGATACAATAAAGCAGTGGACGCGGGAATTTTGTTTTATAAGATAAAAGCAACGTCAACTAATATGCTGTATGAAATATTAAGAAAGCGATTAGAGCGTCATCGTCATACTGATTAAAAAAGTAAGAAAAAATGCTAACATTTTCTCTGGATGATTGAATTTCTCTCTTCGTAAGTTTTATGTGAAAAACGACCGATATATTTGTATAAGATATCCTTTATTGCTGTTTTAATCCATAGAGTGGCTCTTTGTTGGGTAGATATTTCCTGTATCACAAACCCTACAAACTATCAAGACCCTATTTTTAAAGATGAAAAGACGTATTTCTTTCAACAGTTTCCACATTTTTTTTATTTCCTCAAATTCTATGAGATCGCGACTGTAATTTATGATATTGCAACTGCATAATTGATGCTCCTCGGGCATGCGCACTTGAGAAAAAGTCCTGAGAATTCCAGAACTCAAAAGTCGCCAGTCGCCGAGCGCCGTGGTTTGTCCGGCGAGTGGCGCGCGGCGAGTTTTTCCAGGTTAAGAGATAGAGCGAAACTCGCCGTGTTTTACGGCGCGTGGCGACTGGCGAGTTTTTGCAGGTTAAGAGATAGCAGAAAGTCGCCAGTCGCCGCGCGCCGGAGATGTCCACGGCGTGTGGCGAGTGGCGAGTTTCACTACAGTCAAAAGTCGCCAGTCGCCGTACGCCGTGGTTCATCCGGCGAGTGGCGCGCGGCGAGTTTTTCCAGGTTAAAAGATAGAGCGAAACTCGCCGTGTTTTACGGCGGGTGGCGGCTGGCGAGTTTTTGCAGGTTAAGAGATAGCAGAAAGTCGCCAGTCGCCGCGCGCCGGAGAGGTCCACGGCGCGTGGCGAGTGGCGAGTTTCTAAAAGTCGCCACGCGACGCAAACTTGGCCCAAATAGAACACCATACTTTACGTACCTGTTCATGTGGCAGCTTGGATGAAATGACCACACGGCCCCTAGCACCGGCATAAGCGGTATTAGATACAAATCTAGAGAGCTATGATGGAAATGCTCTGACAACTCGTATATTGGTAATTGGTGAGCTGTGTCGCTGTGACAACTCGTACACTGGGGATTGATGAGCTGTATCGTCGTCAGATGAAAATAACTTTTAACACAAAGGACTAATCTGTAAGGCCCGATGTTGACCCAGCATCGTTACTCTCACATCGGCCGAGAGGAAAAATTTTTGTTGGGAATAACGTTACTCTCTTCGAGCAAGATTCAAGCAAGCCCACGATCACGAATGTCTTACTTTTGTATCCCTTTCCTCTTTGTGAGTTGCGATACTCTCATATTGTGTAGCTGTATGTGTACCATGGGGTAACTCTACATATGGTACATTTAAGTCTGCTGTTAGAGGAGCTGAGAGTAACGTTACTCTCGCAAGCTCCCTTCACATGAAGTGTTAGTGTACATTATTGTGAGTAGCGCTACTCTGGGGGATACGCACTGTCAACTGGCTCTCCTTTTACATATGTTCATCTGGGCCCCACATGCCGAGAGTAACGTTACTCTCACAGAGACTCCTCTTCAGATCAAGAGAGTTTAAACAAGCCAAGAGAAAATCAACATCATACATGGTAAAGGGTAGCTGATAGTCTATCTGTACGTCGACATCCAATCTGATTAAAACTCAGACTTAATAACCGCTCCTCCATCGGACATGTCGCAATTAAGATCTGGGACAGTCTGTATCTTGAATCTGTCGCGCATGTCAGACTGGCGACCAATCACATTCCAACTTCAACGGGCAAATAGGTGCCTATCCGAGCAAATAATAATCTTCGGTGATTGCTCATGGAGAGCAAGAACTTCGTCAGCCTCCTGGGTTGGATTTTTCTGCCCCTCATTCACTACAGAAATAATTGGATAGGCACCTATTCGCCCGTTGAAATTGGACTGTGATTGATCTCCAGTCTGACATGCGTGACAGATTTAAGATACAGACTGTCCCAGATCTTAAGGATGTGCGCTGGTGGTTTTTGGCTTTGGCAGCCATTTTGCCTGTTTTTCTTATTGGGTTATCTCCCTTTCCTAGGTTAAGATATAGGGATTTCCATTAAAAGCCTTCTAGCCGAGAATTTTGCACACCAACATCCATCCAATTTGTTAAATTTTGATAGACATTGTGATTATCTGCAAACATTTAGAATATAAGAAAAAGTTAAATACTATTTATATAATTTTTTCATGAATATGCTTCAAAACTAGGGCTATTCCCTATGATTTCTGTGTTATCAAATTGAGCATGGGGCAGTCCACTTAACATTGCCTACAGCTAAAAAATGCACACCAACCTATATTTTTTTCTTTGTTTTTTTCTCATATTACACAATTATGAATGCAACAACACACATTATACAAAAAGTTAATTACTTTGATTTACCACCAGCGGACATCCTTAATTAGCGACATGTCCGATAGAGGAGCGGTTATTAAGTCTGAGTTTTAATCAGATTGGTCGACATCTTTTTTCATTTTCATATCTGTTCAATCTCAGCCGACAATGTCATATTAAGCCGATCGTTATATTTACGAGAAAACATATCCTATACATGAGGTTCTTCTTCAATGATTTTTGCACAAAATTAAATCAGGTATTTATCATTCGGATTCATGACTGCTGTACAGTTTTACAGTAATAACAATACCGATCATACGAATCAAGTTAGCCAGATTATGTATTTTACTGTCTCATTATTCTTCAATAATGAACCGATGAATATTTTTTTTGCGGTAAAAATACTACATCAAGGATCTATTATTTGATGTTTGTGCATATATTGGCAATAGAATGGTATATTTTGAGGTGAACACAATTTGGAGCTTGGTTTATAATATTTGCCCCATAGTAAATTATTCATCTGTGCTCCAATAGCTATTTCGGTTAAGTGATCTGGGTTAAGAGGTATATCCCCAAAACATAAAACTTATGAACTGACGATATTAGATTATCAGAACTACATGTATTGTCTTTTGGCAACTTACTTCTAATCTGGGCGGTCTTGAAATGTAGATGACCATCAGTGTTATAGTTTTCAGCAGTATTTAACATGTTTGAAGGTGGATTTGTGATATGGGTCAAGCTTTATGTTATCTACATCCTGTCTCTCTATGGTGACCTGGCCATATACTCTTGACCAGGTCAAGTTAATCCTAGCATGGAGCCTACAAGTCTCTTGTAGGCTCCATGATCCTAGCTGACTCGCATGTCTGGTGTGAAATCTAATCCAACAGTCGGTACATCTGGGTGAAAATTGTATATAGGGCTTGGCTACTCCGCTGATATGTAAGGCAATTTAGCTACGTTAAAAAATCATAAAAGGTATGATGCATATGTACATTCCTTCCAGTATTATATGATGCAGAGTTCTGCATAAAAATACTCATGGTGATCAAACTAACTCCAACCAAACAAACTGTTGTTACTCTCAAACCAATTCAAATACGAACAGCTGGCCATTTTTAAACTTTAGCATGCAAGTCAAGTACATTATCAAAGTCCTGTGATTCACTAACTAAGCTTGATATAATGCAGGATAATCGTTTTCATCCTCCAATATCTTAAAATTAAGAACCCACATTACACAAATATGAAACGCCTATTTACGCAATATTAATGCAACATGGCAGTAGGGTCAGCGTTAGCATGGTTAGGACTCCGACACGCACTGAATTGGAAATCCCCCTGTGGGGGGCCTAATCGTGTATTTGCGCCTAATCGTGTCAGCGCCAAATCGTGTAACAATATTGCGCCTAAAAACGTGTTGCGCCTAATCGTGTAGGAAATTTGCGGTTAACGGTGGAACTGCGCCTAATCGTGTACCAAATTTGCGCTTAATTGTGGAACTGCGCCTAATCGTGTACGGAATTTGCGCCTATTTGTGTAAATGCGCCTAATCGTGTAAGGAGGCTGCGTCTAATCATGTAACTGCTCCTAATCATTTTAACGATCTTGCGCCTAATTTTTCGTTGCGCCTAATCGTGTAGAAAAAATGCTCCTAATTGTGGAACTGCGCCTAATCGTGTAGGAGATTTGCTCCTAATTGTGGAAATGCGCTTATTCGTGTGAGAAATATGCTCCTAATTGTGGAACTGCGCCTAATCGTGGAAATCATTTTGCGTCTAACTGTGGAAATGCGCCTAATTGTGTATAGAGGCTACGCCTAAACGTGCACAACGTGAAGACATAAGTAGTACGTAAAGGACGAATATAGTCAACTTGACCTTTCGTCATTTTTGGGGAGGTCACGGGGAGGTCACGTGATCAAGAGGTTAAGGTCACTATAGTTCCGGGACTTCCGGTCGCGTGACCTTTGGGGCATGTATTTCTCCGCGGTGATGCGGTCTGGCGGCGATGCGGTCGCGGGGTGAAAGCCTCGGCGGACAGAATGTAGTCCCAAATACGCGGGAGCCGGGGGAATTTCTCCGGCAATCTTCGCCAATCTTTGGGACATTTTGGGGGCGAGAGGAGCCCTAGTCAACCGATTGGGTCGAGTGAGGTGTCAAATTGGAGCGCTCGTCCAGGGCGATCAAGTCATTGATGGGTGCATGTAAATTGAGGATTTGTCCCAAAAATATGAAAAGCGGAACACGGACTTTATCCCTAAAATAGGGGAAGTGTTGTTGTCCGGAATTCTAATCCTGGGGAAAACATTGTAATTATCGGTGACCTGAACGATGATCTTCTGAGTGCTTCCAAGTTTCACCTACGTGGCATAATAACTTCCTTAGGACTTAATCAACTAATAACTGAACCAACTCGACCCGTTTCAAATTCTCTTTTAGACCCAATCATTTGTAATATGGCTCAACTCGTCTGTGATAGCGGCGTTCTTGTACCTTTTTGTAGCGACCATTCTCCAATTTTTATCCTCATAAAATCATGTATCCCGAAAAGGCCTAGCTTCAGACGTTTGATCTGAAATTACGAAAAAGCCGACTGGGACATATTTAGACAACATCTTGTAAACGCCGAATGGGAAGTCCTGTCAGACGATAATAACGTGGATATTTGGTGTGACTGTATTACATCAGTTATTATGAGAGCAGCTAGAGAATCTATCCCCAACAAATACATTTGCATTCATCCAGGCGATAAATCATGGATGACACACAAAATAAAACATGATATGAGAATCAGAGTTAAATTTGTTAAGCATTCTAGAATTACCAAATTCTGCAAATGATATTGAACGTTTTAAAAAACAGAGAAATTTGGTAAATGCTCTCGTTTGCTCTACTAAAAAGGAATTTAAAACCAAAACAGCACAGAAAATTGAGACTGGTCGAGTTGGTTCTAAACAGTGGTGGAAACTCAGCAAATCATTCCTGAAAGATTCGAACAATAATTTTAATGACGTTCCACATCTTAAGAAAGTGGACGGCTCTTTTGCATACGAATGCAGTGAGAAAGCCGAAATTTTAAACGGTTTCTTTGCTAATATTACCAGAATTGATGATTCCAACACTCCGTTGCCACCTATATCAATCTACACGGAAAATACCTTAGATATGTTTACTGTAGATACTACAGACGTCGACAACATTATTTCTAATTTAGATACGTCCAAAGCGCTTGGTCCAGACCAAGTCCGAAATGTTTGTCCGAAGGTAAAAACGTTCTCTCTCCAATTCTTGTTCGTTTATTTAATCACTCATTGAAAACATCGACTTATCCGACAGAATGGAAAGTTGCTAATGTGACACCATTGTATAAATACGAAGCTGCGCATCTGAAAACCCCTCGGCTCTGGGTACATTCATAATGTATTCAATTCGAACCAAGATGTCAGGAACACCAAGCAGTCAAGTCACAAATATACAGATTATCAAAAAATTTGCAATTAGAAATGACCCCTAAGGTTTGCGTCCAATCAGAGAAACCGGTATTCATTACACAAGTTTCTTGATGCATCAATGATATATACCGAAATTTACATCGAGCATTTGAACAGTATCAGGGATAGAGATCATTAATGATTTCGCATAAATTAAAGATGGCCGCCCATTCTTCCCGCCACTCAGAGGAACTTTTGTGGTTATTCGTTCAAAGTCTCTTGATACATTGATGTTTTATACCAAGTTTCGTATAGAACACTGAAATGGTATCAGAGATATACATCATTAAAGATTTTGCATAAATTAAAGATGGCCACCAGGGTTTCTGCCCAATCAGAGAAACCAGAACTGTCATTTGTCATAAGTCTCTTGATGCATCGATGATATACCAAGTTTCGTATAGAACACTGAAATGGTATCAGAGATATACATCATTAAAGATTTTGCATAAATTAAAGATGGCCACCAAGGTTTCTGCCCAATCAGAGAAACCAGAACTGTCATTTGTCATAAGTCTCTTGATGCATCGATGATATACCAAGTTTCGTATAGAACACTGAAATGGTATCAGAGATATACATCATTAAAGATTTTGCATAAATTAAAGATGGCCACCAAGGTTTCTGCCCAATCAGAGAAACCAGAACTGTCATTTGTCATAAGTCTCTTGATGCATCGATGATATACCAAGTTTCGTATAGAACACTGAAATGGTATCAGAGATATACATCATTAAAGATTTTGCATAAATTAAAGATGGCCACCAAGGTTTCCGCCCAATCAGAGAAACCAGAACTGTCATTTGTTGTAAGTCTCTCGATGCATCGATGATATATATCAAATTTTACATCAAGCACTTGAACGGTATCAGAGAACGACATCATTAATGATTTTGCATAAATTAAAGATGGCCGCTCATCCTTTTCCCCACTCAGAGGAACTGATGTGGTTATTCATTGCAAGTCTCTTGATACATCGATGCTGTATACCAAGTTTGGTATAGAACACTTAAATGGTATCCGAGATATATATCATTAAAGTTTTTGCATAAATTAAAGATGGCCACCAAGATTTTCGGTCAATCAGGTCCCGATTCAAAGTATCTGGATGTATCGATGATGTATACCAACTTTCATATAAAACAACTGAATGGTAACAGAGATATGTATCATTATCGATTTCGCATAAATTAAAGATGGCTTCCAGGATCTCCAGCCAATCAGAAAAGCCGGTTTGGTAATTCATTTAAAGTTGCTTGATGTATCGATGATGTATACCAACTTTCGTATTGAACAGTTGAATGCTTTCCGAGATATGGATCATTACCCATTTTGCATAAAATTAAAGATGGCCGCCAAGGTTTCCATCCAATCTGGTCCCAATTCAATAAGCTTCTGGTCCTTGACTAGGTAAATAAGCATACCAAATTTGGAATTCTTCAGTGGAACCGTTTTCCGGCTATCTCGCTCACGTAAGGACGTACGGACGTACGGACGTACAAGACGACGACAATACCCCATGGCCAAAATTGGCCGAGGGGTAAAAAGGTGAACGAAATCTTGTCTGTAACTACCGTCCCAAATCACTATTAAGTTGTCTGAGTAAAGTCATGAAGAGGGTCGTGTTCAAGTACATTTATAATTACATACGGTACGACATAACACCGAGCCAATCTGGTTTTCTCCCGTCGCAATCCACTGTAACACAGTTACTTGATATTTACTTTGACTTGACAAAGGCACTTGACGAACAGAAAGAAGTACTCTTTCTATTCTTTGACATATCAAAGGCCTTTGCTAGAGTGTGGCATAACGGCTTACTTAACAAACTACAACAATTCGGTATTACTGGAAGCCTTTTGCTATGGTTCAAAAGCTATTTACAAAATCGTTGTCAGCGGGTGGTGAACCAGGGAAAAGAATCCACTGTGTTATGTTTAGAAGCAGGTGTGCCACAAGGCTCTGTTTTTGGTCCGCTTCTGTTCGTATTATTTATAAACGATTTACCTGCTAATGTCATTAACAGCATACGTCTTTTTGCTGATGACACTTGTTTGTACATCATATCTGATAATCTGTTTAACCAACTGCCATCCATCAATCACGATATAGACATTGTTTCTGACTGGGCGCAGACATGGTTGGTCGATTTTAATGCCGCGAAAACAGTTTCTCTTCTCGCTTCTTTGAGACATATATCCATTCATCTTTTCCAATAATATTTCAAAATTCAACTCTTCAACCGTCACGTAGTCATAAGCATCTCGGTCTGATCCTTAACACTAAGGCTAACTAGAACGACCACGTGGAAGATCGTAAATGCCTTGAAATAATGTATAAGAGTTTTATTAGACCAAGTCTAGAATATGCAGACGTCGTCTGGGATAATATTCCACAATCTTATGTGATAAGACTTGAAAATATTCAAAAAGACACACTCAGAGCGATAACTGGCGTCACATGCAGTGTTAGTTCAGAAACCTTATATTTGGAAGCTGGATTTGAAACGCTGTCTCGCAGACGACAAGTCCATAGACTTATTATGTTATATAACATTATTAATGGTATGGCACCTTCCTCTTTGTACGCTCATCTCTCAGCTCGCATTGGGGAACGCAATCCATACAACATCAGAAACGCATCACAGTTAACCCCCTACAGATGTCGCACGGAACTATTCCGAAATTCATTTTATCCAGCAACATTACGCGAGTGGAATTTACTATCTTACACAGTCAAAAACTGTCCTACTCTGCCAATTTTTAAACGCCAGCTGCAGAACATGACACAAGTCTCCATCCCACCGTCTTAGCACTATTTATGTACACGTAAAGGAAATATAATATTGTGTCGCCTCCGCAATGGTTGCAGTAATCTTAACAGACACCTGTTCAATAATTTCCTGAGAAATACAACAACTTGCAATTGCGGATATTTTGACGAAACAGTCGATCACTTTTTCTTTCACTGTCCTCAATTTGTCGATCAAAGAACCATATTGGTAAATACACTTAATAATATATATAGTTCTCTAATAGTTCCTCCTGCTTCAGTGCTATTCTTTAAAATTACTATTTCGACACTTGATGCCCAGCAACCATGTACTCAGCAAGCTGATCGTGTTCATTCATCTCTTCAGCACACAGGGTCTCAAACAAATCACAATGTTTACTCTCTGTCATGAGCTTCAAATGCATTTTGTATATTCCTTCGCCGCCTAATTTGTTATAAGTATTTATATTTATTTTCGAGGTTCAATTGATATATTGTACTTTTTTTTATTGGGAAGACGTATTGATAAGCTTTGCTTACTTCGCTCTCCCATGTCTCGAAATAAACTACTTAAACCAAAATAGGGGAAAACTCCTATCAACAAGGTCCAAAAGGGCTAATATCGGTCTCCGGCTTATCGAGCCTGCCCATCAAGTCATGGGTGGGTGTATGTAAAAAGAGGACTTGTCTCCGAAAATATAAAATGCGGAACACGGACTTTAGCTCACCGCATTTCGATGAATTAGTGTCAATTTCATGGACTATCTAGAACATGTCCAACTTCGAGTAGTAAGGGACGACAACTCTGTCTGGCGCAGATCGACTCCACTGCTCAACATGGCCTGGGAAATTTAACCTGGATTAGATAGGACCGTGCTTTTCTAAGCTGAAAATCGAGCATTTCTGTTAGGGTGACAACATTTGCCAGCATATTAAGTTAATTTCGAATAGTATATCCATACGATGTGCTATTTTATTTTCCCATGGAAAATGTTTTACTTGCTTCCAATTTGATTTAAGAATGAGGGTTCAATTTGCATTTTCTACCTATACCTTAGCATAGGTTTTCACGAAAAAGCCGAAAGTAGCTCACTTTTAAACGTTTATAGGTAAAACACCGTTCAGCCAACGATATTTGCCAGCATGGCGTTATACAAACCATATCGTGTTCTATCTCATGGTTCTTTATTTGGTCTAATTATTAAATATCTTCTTGCTTCCATTTCAATTTAAAGTTTGAGAATTTTTAGAGAAAGACTCTATAAGGGGTTCAGCTAGAGTGATTAAGTGGGGGCCGGTCGGTGGCAATTAACGCGGAGACCTGGTGACAGGTGACGATACCTGCTGGGCGGATTAAGCATGGATTCCAATTGTGTATTGCACGAGGCGAAGTCGTTTCTGACCAATCATTATATAACTAAACCACTTCAATGCAAAATAGAAGATTGTAACAAACGATTATATGGGTATTGTTTTATTTACAAATAGTACATGTATGTACAATATATGACACTTTGCACTCATTTTGACCAATGAGTGCAAAAATTTCGCAGTAAATTGTGCCATATCATGAATTCAATCTATTCAGCAATGACAGAAGTTTTTCTTTCTTTCTTAGTTTTGTTGAAACACCAAGTGCCACAAGTTTCTGTTTAATTTCATGAACAGATAGTTCGCTGTTTTCTTCAACAGCCGAAACTGTTTCAGCCTCAGGTCTTATGGGCTGTCTCTCTGATCCTCCCGATAATCAACACCTAAAGTATTGTCACATTTCCGTCTTAACGTTTGCCTTTAGAATATATAATCATTAGAGTTTTGTTTTACTCAGAAAGTCAGAGAGGTTTGTTTTACTCAGAAACTTTATGTTTGCAAAGGAGGGGGTCGAACAATAGAATCGAAAGCTTGGTTTTTTAACTCTTGAACCTTCTATTATTATGTAGCTTGGGTTCTTGTCACTATTGCGGCTTCGAAAACGTTACGGACAGGAACATCCAGCAGGTTGATTTTCATAATATGATTGTGTGATCAACACCAAAAACAATATCGCACAGCTTCTTTACACCTTTATCCCACCCTGAAAACGTAGACTGTAATTGACTTTATATGAGTATCTGTTGCCAAATACAATGTGTGAACTCCTCTTTCTTGATTAGAATGCTGTGATTTATGTTTGTTGGCGTAATACTGAAAGTGGAACAGGGAAGTATTATTCAGTGAAATTCACACGGTATCTATACAAACTTTTCTTGAATATTTTCACAAGCGTTGGACTATAACTGGTAGGTCGAAATGCCATAATCTGTAAAAATACATGTATAATACAACAAAGTGTTACATTTCTCTTCAACCAATATTATTATTAATATTCATCGGTTTTGAAGTGCATATTTTGTTATATTCTTTCATCTAGGTGTTATTGCTTAAATTCAATGTCCAATATCTGATCCAACGTATGCCTTTTGTGTGTGTGTAACAGGCTTGTCTATAAGATCAGATATTCTACCAGAGTTAAATATATTTAAAGATGATACATTGAGAGTTGATTGTACAATTAACGAGTAAGCTGGGAGACCTCAATTGACCCCATGCTGGGTAATCTCGAATCGGGCTCAATACACTGTCGGTCGTACACCGTTTAAGCGGCAGTCAAAAGACGACTGGCACCTGTGTTCAGCCAAGCGTGCAGTAATATACCGCTGCGCCATCTAGCGGCCAATTAGCAGAAATTACAATCTATAGTTCAGTATGAAATCAGAGCTTCAGGGCTAATTCACCAGGGTGTTGAAGCGTTAAGGTTGACGTTGGCAGGCGTTGATACAAGGTGGCGCCTCACACGACGCATTCGGACCAGGGATGTCCATCTCTACCCCAAACGCGTTCCTACACACCCTAAAATGCCCGCTTTCACTAATACTTCTACTGATGACGTCACCAATGATGTCACAGATGACGTGGACATGCCTCAAGCCGGGGTCTATACCCCGATAGCTACAAAATGACACCCCACACGACGCATTCGGACCAAGGATGGTCCCTCTCTACCCAAAACACACCCCACGCACCCCCAAAATGACCACTTTACTTACTACACCCAACTGCGCATGCGCAGATTGACGCGACTTGCAATAAAAAGCACGCCATTCTGACTCCACGTCACAAAAGCTTCACTTTGACACATCCCACGACTCATTTGGACCAATAGCGGTCCATTTCAACCCCAAACACACTCTCACGCACCCCCAGAATGTATGTTTTCTATACTACGACCAAATTGCGCATGTGCAGAATAACGAAAACGGACGATACATTAGTCCAGTCGGATGCTCCTCTACGAGGGCTTCAAAATAAGACCTCATACGACACCATCGGACCATTAGGGGCTCACCTAGACCCCAAAACGTCCACCCAGCACTATTTACCCACTATACAAACGCGCAGTGACATTTAAAAAAAAAATTCACCACTTAGCTTCGGGACCCCGACCATCGTGGTATACGTGACGAGACGTGAAAAATAAGATCCCACAACCCATATCGCAATGTCCAGGAGTAAATTTCCCAGTATGGACCTATCCACTGAGCTAGTATGGGCCAAAATACAGACCTACCCGGTACCTGGACTTTTCAAAACAAATTCGCCGCTTATTTTCGAGACCCCTCCCATCGTGTTCTACGTGATGGGACGTGAAAAACAAGATCCCACAGCCCATATCATCGCAACGAACATATGCGAATTGCCCAGTATGGACCTATCCACTGAGCCAGTAGGCCTTTGGGCCTATCCAGACCTCCGAGAACCTTTCGAAAAATTTGATCGCTTAGCTTCGGGACCCCGCCCATCGTGTTCTACGTGGTGAGACGTGAACAACAAGATCCCACAACTCATATCGCAATGTCCAGGAGTACATTTTCCAGTATAGACCTATCCACTGAGCAAGTATGGGCCAAAATACAGACCTACCCGGTACCGGGATTTTTCGAAAAATTTCACCGCTTAGCTCCGAGACCATTCCCATCGTGTTTTACGTGGTGAGACGAAGAAAACAAGACCCCAAAACTCACAGTAAAATCAACAAACAATGACCACCCCCACACTCCATACAGTCATTTTCCCCTATAGATGCAAATGTTCGAATCGTTCTCCTATTGTTGAGGGAAAGTCCGTGTTCCGCATTTTATATTTTCGGAGACAAGTCCTCTTTTTACATGCACTCACCCAAGACTTGATCGCCCTGGACGAGCGCTCCACGTTGACACCTCACTCGACCCAATCGGTTGACTAGGGGCTCCTCTCGCTCCGAAAATGTCCCAAAGATTGGCGAAGATTGCCGGAGAAATTCCTCTGGCTCCCGCGTACATGTATTTGGGACTACATTCTGTCCACCGAGGCTTTTCCCCCGCGACCGTATCGCCGCCAGACCGCATCACCGCGGAGGAATACATGCCCCAAAGGTCACGCGACCGGAAGTCCCGGAACTATAGTGACCTTAACCTCTTGATCACGTGACCTCCCCGTGACCTCCCCAAAAATGACGAAAGGTCAAGTTGACTATATTCGTCCTTTACGTACTACTTATGTCTTCACGTTGTGCACGTTTAGGCGTAGCCTCTATACACAATTAGGCGCATTTCCACAGTTAGACGCAAATTTTTTACACGATTAGGCGCAGTTCCACAATTAGGCGCAAAATGATTTCCACGATTAGGCGCAGTTCCACAATTAGGAGCATATTTCTCACACGAATAAGCGCATTTCCACAATTAGGAGCAAATCTCCTACACGATTAGGCGCAGTTCCACAATTAGGAGCAATTTTTCTACACGATTAGGCGCAACGCAAAATTAGGCGCAAGATCGTTCAAATGATTAGGAGCAGTTACATGATTACACGCAGCCTCCTTACACGATTAGGCGCATTTACACAAATAGGCGCAAATTCCGTACACGATTAGGCGCAGTTCCACAATTAAGCGCAAATTTGGTACACGATTAGGCGCAGTTCCACCGTTAACCGCAAATTTCCTACACGATTAGGCGCAACACGTTTTTAGGCGCAATTTTGTTACACGATTTGGCGCTGACACGATTAGGCGCAAATACACGATTAGGCCCCCCACACCCCCCGCCCCAAGTTGAAATCCTGCCTATATTGAGATGGGCACGGCCCAAGTCAGAATCACCAGTGATTTTCACCAAAAATCACCAGAAATTTTCATCAAAAGTAGGTCAGCTCAGAACTTGCTGGTAACAATCCCCTAATGCGCCTTCGTGCAAAAAATCAAGGTGCTAATGTCAACGGTTCTCCTTATTTTCCCGACGAAAGGATTCGGATGGACTCACTCTCTCACTCACTCACTGACTACCGGACAATTTGCAGATGGTAGCCTACTTCGTAGGAAAATTCTAGTAAATTTTACTGAAGAGATGTTTGAAGTTTGTTGAGAGCTTTTCATAAACGTGGGATAAAATATAGCTATATATAAATTTATATATATATTTTACCACGGGGGTGAAATAAATCTCACTGTTATCTATCCTCCATAATGCAGGTCTGTATGCTCTGTACCATGCCCTTCATTGAGATTAAGGCAGTACACTTATTACTCGAACAGGCCCTTTGAAACAACAATCAATGAAGGGATGATGTTAGAGCGTATCATTCGAGTCAATAATTTCACAATTTCCAAGGATTACAAAGCTATCCTGGACATTCTGCTCCATGTTAGGAATCAACATAAACTGGCCTTAGCGCTTGGGAGAACTGGAGCTTGGAACTTCGGAGGGGGGAGCTTAGGGGAACTGGAGCTTGGAACTACGGACATGGAGCTTAAAACTTGGGAACTTGGAACTAGAGAATTTTGGAACTTGAACCTTGAGTTTGGGTTTCCCATGTGCTCTGTAGTTTTGAAGGCAAAATCACATGACCTCCTTATGTAAACAGATGGGGCTCTGTACAGGGGGAGACTCATATATTTAGTTTAACTGGTAAACAATCAGACTAAAGTGACTAGTCTCTAAGGGGTTACATAATGGTAGCATGCCATTCATTACTGATCATGGTCTGTGACGGTTTAACCCTATGTGGCCTAAGCTTTTTGGGACCTGTCGTGGCCTGGGGGGAGGAATGGCCCCCTAATTATTTTTCTTATCCCTTGAGCTAGGGAGCTGAAACTTATCACACTATACCCTTGGGTCAAGCTCTACCAGAAAATGTAAAAAAAATTCAAGATGGCCGCTTCGATGACGTCACAGTGACGTCATTTTTAAAAACGACATTTTTTGGTCGATTTTTCGGTCAGATTTTCCGAATTTTTTATTTATGCAATTTCTCCGCAAGAACTGCATGATAAATTAGTAAATATTAATGTGATGTGAAATGAAATAATTTTTGCCCACTTTTTACTGCGGAAAAGCAGAAATTTTGAAGAAATATGAAAAAACTTTTCTGGTACCCCACGTGGACGCCATCTTGAATATACCCATGATCCTCTGCCCGGGGGTTATGCAGATAGGCTCAAAGTGACCCCATTATGATAAACTATAAAATCACGGAGTTTTAGCTCTCTAATTTTTGTCGTTCCAGAGATAGCGCAGAAAGTTTGGTAGGGGGGCATTTCGCCGCCCCCTCCCCCAAAGCCAGGTAGGGTTAAAACAGGAATTCCGTCTGCATACTGTAGGCCTATGTGTTTTCAAAACCATAATTTGCAAGCTATATTGAATTGATTGTTTTCTTCAAATTAAAATAAATTGTGCCTTTATACAGATACAAGCATTGATGGATTTGTTTAGGGGTAGTTGGTCCATCGTCGGTTTCTGATAAAGGATCGTGGAAGGCTCGATTTTCTGATTCTTGTGTCCAAAAATGTCACACAACGTTCAGGTCAACTTGAGTTCTATTTGTCAATTTATCTGATTAGACCGGATAAAGAGGTGGATGGCCCATTTCATTTGGGGTTAAATTATTGAGTAACTCGTCTCCAGGGCGGATAGAACCTTTGGCGGAATGTCGCATGTTTCTCAACTGAGAATCTAATAATAAATGTTATTCCAGTTCGGTTATTCTACCTTCTAAAATGCCAGTTAAAAGCTTTAACCAATTCGTAAGATATGAATATAAGACTTCAGTGGTGTTCATATATGAACAATCACAATCAAAGCCGTACTGAGAAACCCTTTACTATCTTTATCTGATGGTATTATACCATTCACTACTGATCATGGTCTGTGACGGTCTAGAACAGGAATTCCGTCTGCATACTGCAGGCCTATGTGTTTTCAACACAATAAATTGCAAGGTATTTTGAACTGATTGCTTTCTTTAAATTAAAATAAATTGTGCCTAAATACAGGCTCAAGTATTGATGGATTTAGAAGAAGGTTTAGGGGTAGTTGGTCCATCGCCAGTTACTGATAAAGGATCGTGGAAGGCCTGATTTTCTTATTCTTGTGTCTAAAAATGTCACACATAGTTCAGGTCGACTTGAGTTCTATTTGTCAATTTATCTGATTAGACCGGATAAAGAGGTGGATGGCCCATTTCCTTTGGATTTAAATTAATGAGTACCTCGTCCCCAGGGTTTGTCGGACAGTTCGTGGCGTTCGTGTCGGAGAAGAGAGATGGCTTCTTTCTCCATGTTTTACTGCTTGACCGTGGGATGTCTGCTACTATCATTGTATCCTGGGTGAGTAACACAAACTATCATTTAACAGTCTTACAACCTTTACTGTATAAAGTATGCAGCACGGTTGATGATGAAATGATCGACCCCAAACCAAATCGTCCCGAGCAAAATTCTCCACGACCGCGAGTCACGCGATTCCACGTACAGAAAATCACGAATCAATTTGAGTAGTTTAGACTGTAGACATTTTCTGAAAATTATGCTATAGTTCCATTACATCAAAACTGCTGAATATACAGCATATATATTTTTCAAAATACATTATTTAATGTAATTCTTACATTCATCTGATGTAAATTCGCAATATTTACTGTATATTTTACTGTAAATATCTGGCAACTTTATTGCAGTAAACAAACTACAGTAAATTACTGTAAATTCTTAATATTTACTGTATAATTGGAAGCGAATCTCACATCTTCACTGCAGTAGGAAACTATAGTAGGTTACTGTCAATTTTCTGGCAACAGTTTTTAATGAACTCTCACGCTCCGTTATCCCCTTGACCGAATACCTTAGAAAACGAAAAATTTGACTATCACATGTTGTGGTTTGGAGTTATCGTGGAAGAAGTATAAGAGCGTGAAATTCAGCGTTCATATTGCTTACACTTCATGGTATTATCTTTGACACTGAAGCTTTTTCACGGTCCGATTTCTAGTCACGCTCATTTGGATGATAATGTGTTGTCACCATAGAATCCTAATTCACAACCTCATGAAAAACGTATCGTCCCGAGCAAGTACGATGTTTGTCGTCCCGAGCAAGTACGATGTTTGTCGTCTCGAGCAAGTACGATGTTTGTCATCCCGAGCAAGTACGATGCTGAAGACATTTTTGGTATTCAGGTTATGAAATTTGAGGTCTTTAAGACGACAGGGCTTGTGCGCGTGATCTTTAAGATGTTGTAACGCATTAGTCGTCTCAAGACACAGGGATCGTCTTCATAAAACCTGAACAATAATAGATTCCAAGGTCCGGCTTCTGAGATTTCTCGAAGTCTTGACAAACTCTTTAAATGAGAGAGGATATAATAAAAACGTCTGTTGGATATTAAGCCGATTTATTGTAAATTCATTCCACGCCATTATGAAAGCTGCAGTCTTGTTCCTGGTAACAAAGCCATTATGAAATTTGGATTCCATCTATCTTAGGAATGACCGGCATCATTTGGTAGGCAAACTATTCTGTAAACAGTCATTTTTCGGAACTGGAGATAGCAATATCTACTATCGGAAGCATGAGCCTCTGCGATACCTGATGGTACTGCCATCAGGGAGACCTGGTGTTAAAAGTCTGGCTATAATATGCCGTTCATTCCGTTATATACAATACTAGACATTTACAATGTCAATTTAACCCGACATAGATGTACTCACAGCTTCAGTACAATTATGACAGACAGATCACAAAAGTGTCGCATTGTATAATTCATTCGTCAAAATCAAGGTTAAATCATTGTACTTATATAAGCCGTTTCTACGTTATCTGTATAAATCTGAACTTACATAACAATTCTCACAAATAATTGTGTTTACAATAACCGACCTGAAGGGTCACGGAATAGTATTTCGTAAGTAGATTTTGTCAAAACACATCATAATACCAAGGTTTGCGTGCAGACAGTTACATAAAATTGTTAAATGAAAAGTCAGAATTATGCGTTTATATGGTGGTCCAGAATTGACATTTCACATATCATCCGACAATGGAAGATGAATAAATACGAACGAAGATCGTTCATTCATCTCAAAGTATAAACGCAAAATGCATAAGGCAGCAAGAAGAATAACAAAATGTCAAAGAATAGTCCATTATGAATAGCCAAGGTCGTTATCAGAAATATCGGTCGAATACCGGAAACAATTTATTCAATTACCGTAGTCCATATTCATTGCGTAAAGTCATAAGGCCATATTTACTATCATTTCTCAATGAACGTACCCTAGGTATGTGGGACACGCGCCAGTCACTGACAAGTGTGAACATGTCAAAACAATGTGCTCAAAACATGACACAAAAAGGAAAACAATTGCTGGAAAATTCTTCTAGTACCTTCAAATCCAAAATAGGTTACCAACAGATTACATGTTCATGAAAATCAAAACAAAATGTCAAAACTCCAACCTACATGCAAGATAATGTCAATCAGAACAAACAGAAGCAAATTATTTCGAAATAGAATTAATATACCAGTCCAGTGCAAGAAAAATCATACCAGTTCAGTGCAAGAGAAATCATTATGAAAGCTAGAAGCTTATGGTTGACATGGACACAATTTGTATTACACTCAACGAAGTTGTCAATACATCAGCCAACACCCACCGGGCTTCCACAGCCTATTCCAAGCATTCATATGCTACAAACACTAGTACGTACATGTACTCAGTGCATACGCGATAATCTTAGTTTCATTTAGCTCACCAGCTACACTAGCTATTATGGAAACTGATCGCGATAAATATCCTAACAAAAAAATCATTGTGGAACCACATCATAATATTATCGTACAAAGGTCAAAGGCAAATCAATCTGCAAATCACTAAATTTACTAGTCACAAAGGAATTCATGCAATCTACCAGCTTCACCATTGATTCAACAACTTCACTGGGGCATGCAGTATTATCAACAATCAACAAAACATGCACAATATAGGAGAGATGTCAACAATTCATATAAGGCATGATTATGGCACAAATAACATGATCGTTCAAGGGAGAGAGAGAAAGTTAAGGGTTACACCTCGCGTTCAATACATGCTTACAAACCTGTCTGAGGATTCAGTCCAGAATGTTCCAAGAAAGTTACAAGAATACAATGTCTTAGAGTTCGTTATGCATGATCCAGTTCTGTAAAGTACACACTGTTCATCACACGCACTATTGTCAATCAGTGGGAACTTCACAACGTCAGACAGAAAGTTCAGGGAAGTCCAGGCAGAGAATATATCACAACACAGTTATTTTTTCAATCACTACGGCCATTTACAAGGCTCTGTTAAATGAAACGAATCAAACTGTACCTGTAGATATTGTTCCACGGAATGGTCTCGTTCCAGAGGTTTCTGGCACACGCTGTCACGTCACCACGGGAGAAGAGAAACATGTCGCTGTTATAGGATGAACGGTGTTTGGGTCGAAATTTTATCACTGAGATGGACATCACTCACGGCAGTTGTGGACACAATTCCGGAATTCCTTCCAGTCAGAATACAAGGCAGTTCAAGGAGAGCTCCTATGAAGAAGAACTGAAGAGGATTGCGAACGCCATTATGGTAAAAGTGCCGGAACCAAACACGTGCACTAGTCACCGTCCGGGTGACTACTTCATTGAATGCAAGAATAGAAGGGGAGTTCAATGCAAGAAGACGAGGAGAGAGAGAGGCGCGACACCAAGTAAAATAGTCATGTGGCAGCCTTGATGTACAAGATGAAGGAAGATCCGGCTCACTCACAAATGCTGTGCTGGACCGCCACGTGTCGACAGATGAGGAACCGCCCCACCGTGCGACATTCCTCCAAGAGTTCAGACGATTATTGGTGCGTTCGCGCCCGTCCACACGAGCTGACGTGAAGAACTCGCAAAAGAAAGTCATAAGAGGGGAGAAAGGACTGCAAACCACCGCGGCGTCGACGACACTGTGACACAAGAGGAGACGAAAGAAGACGAGATCCGTCAGGACTTCAGAGTTATGAAGGAAATAGCCCGCCACACCAGAAGAAAGACGGAAGAGGGAAGATGACGACCATTTCACCATTCTGGAGTACTATCCAAAAAACTATAACAAAATAATTAAAGACCATGGGCTCCCCGCACCGACCGCAGAAGAAGAAAGAAGGAAGAGGGAAGACGGTGGGTCCGGGAACGGAGGGCAACATGATCCAGCATCAAGACGGGTCGCCAAGGGGCGTCAGCAGCTCGTGGACGGGTCCTCGCGAATGGAAGCGAGGCTATCAACACCGCATTCTGGCTGTCGTCTCACGGTCTTGTAGTCGTATCCAAAAGACAATTGTCTTGATCCGAAAGCAACGCTCGCCATTATGAAATTTGACAGACAGATCACAGAACTGTCGCATTGTATAATTCATTCGTCAAAATCAAGGTTAAATCATTGTACTTATATAAGCCGTTTCTACGTTATCTGTATAAATCTGAACTTACATAACAATTCTCACAAATAATTGTGTTTACAATAACCGACCTGAAGGGTCACGGAATAGTATTTCGGAAATAGATTTTGTCAAAACACATCATAATACCAAGGTTTGCGTGCAGACAGTTACATAAAATTGTTAAATGAAAAGTCAGAATTATGCGTTTATATGGTGGTCCAGAATTGACATTTCACAAGGTGAAAACGTCCACTGTTCTGTCTGGCGTGAGCTGCAGTAACTACTAATGACACAACTGAAGCAACAGCATGTGTGATATATTTTTGCATCAAATAATTACTGGTCCCCAGTTGCGACCATATTTTATTGACCCGTTCACAACAGAGTTATTGTTTACACACCGTAATATACTTCTTTTACAGGGAAATCACCTCTACACATGAAAAACTGATGTCAAGTTTGCTCAAGCACTACAACAAGCGTATTGCCCCAGGGGAGGTGGATGCCAAGCATGCAAATTTAAACGTCTGGATGAGTTTAGTCTCCATCATTGATTTGAATATTGAGACAAGGGTACTAGAATCCACCATGTGGCTGTTCCAGGTATGTAAACTTTTAACTCCATTCGCGCTTCAGAAACAAGTTTACCCCAGTGTTCTTTGTTCATTTTGGAGCACATTGACTTTCAACATGACTTCCATGGTTGAGGTTCTCGGAAATTCTTGTCTTTCCTCGATGTGCATCAAAATCCAACAAATATGGACAAAAAAATAAATGTATATTTTTCGCAATGTGATCGAAACGGTCAATACAAATGTTATCTATAAATCATAAAGTTGTGGAAAATGTTCACATAATGCATATATGTGATACGTTGACTCACAAATGGAAGGCAGTTCAAAATTAGCTCACCAACTACACCAATATCCAATCACAGTATAAGTGGGTCAGGTGAAGGTGGGGCAAAACAGAACCCCTAATTTTGTGCGTCCCCCTGTGCTCTGTATATTAAGGCTATGATATGCCAACAGGTGGGTTTTAAAGGAACATACTCAGTATTCGAAATTAAGCCGATAATTTTTGATTGATGGTCCGTTTTTCCCCACTGATAGGGGCAAAACGGACCGCCATGTGGGCAAAATGGACACCTTGTGGCCCGTTTTGCCCCAATAGTAAAGATATTGCTAATCGTATGATAATCTTAGCAAAACACCCGACTAGTCGCTCATCATAATTTGGGTATATTATTGGTTATTTAGCATCAAACGTGATTGATTCTTATGGGTCAGATGGATAGACTAGGTGCATATATATTTGCATCTTCATTTTATCCAGCCAATTTCTACGTTCCCCCTTCGAACTTCCCTTGATATATCTGGACCCCTTCAATGTTCAAATAACTTATAAATAGACACGAGACGTCACTGGCCTCGAAAACATTTGAAATTCGAAATGGGTCGCACAAGAGCGTTATTGATTGGCTGACCTAAATAGTGGGCACCTTATTAGGAGGAAAGACGCCGCTAATAGAGGATGATGTCACTCTACGTGACTTCACTCGCAATCGATGTGTACGTTCTGATTGGTTCTTCTGTCGTTAGGAGGCAAATTTGAAATTTACACCTCGGACTTTGAACACTGAAGGGGTCAGATAAATCAAGGCAGGTTCGAAGTGGGAACGTAGAAATTGGCTGGATAAAATGAAGATGATATATTTGCCGAGGGATCAAAAAGTAGGAGAAACATGAAAAGGTGTTGAATATTGCGTCGTGGTCAAAACAGCTATATCTTATTGCTGATATCCTTCGAGTACGTTATCATTTAGCCATTGTTTGATCAGGAGGCTGAAATATAGAGATGAGCTGTTCTCCATAGCCATCTCATTCCATTCGAGATATCACCACAGATATATGCTGTATAACCACGTATTTACATGGACGCTATTGTGAGGTAAGACTATAGTAGTAGAAAGACGACAAATTCACGCGTTCTTTTTTTGTTGCGCGCCCAGATTTATCTGCCCCTAATTGAGGCGGTTACGTCACATCCGTTGACGCCACATCCAGATCAAAAGCACATCCGGGTCAAGGGTCAAAGGTTAATTCCGCAGCCTGGCAAGTCTGGAAATAGTGAAAAAGGCATTTGGGTGGATGTTTTGGGGTCGAGATTGACCATTCGTGGTCCGAATGGGTCGTGTGACGTATAAGTTTGAAGCGCTTGTGAAATAAATACCGACTGGACTGGTTTGTAGTGAAATTTCCATAAATCTGCACATGCGCATCCGGAAAAGAATAGAAAAAGGTGTTTGGGGGAGGAGTATTGGGTTAGGGGTGATAATTTTTTTCTTGTGGATTTTACTATGAGGTGTGGGTGTCTCATACTGTAGAGTACGATGGAAGGGGTCTCATGAACGAAATTCGCTGGAAAGCTCTCTTGGGCATGCACATGCAGGCTTGAGGTGGACGTTTTTGGTTCCAGGTGAACTAAAAGTGGTCCAAATGGGCCGTGTGGGGTGTCATATTGAAGCTGTCGTAGAGTCAGACTGGAGTGTTTTTTTTGTGTGGGGTAAACGAATGTGACTTTATCAGTAGCAGGGAAAGTTGCCCCGAATTGCCTTCAGTAGAAGAGAAAGCACAAACTCGGTGTATCTGCCCATGACCTTTGTGGAGTAACGCCTTAAGGCCCTATCTTAACGCTTCAACGCCTTATCTTAACGCCTTACCTTAACACCATAACGCTCTAGCATAACGCCCTATGGTAACGCATTCACGTATTGACAACCGGCCAATCCACGCACATGCTTTAACCATTGGCCCCTGACCCTTGATGAAAGTTACGTCATCACTGGAAGTGACGTCACAGTTGAGAAAAAGAAGGATCTACATTTTCGTAATTTGTCATATAGTTTATTCTCCCCAATGTTACATCATACTCAAGATGGGGGAGCTGCGTTGAGTTTGTTTCGATTCAAGTATCCCCTTGTCTGTGTGGTAGACGCATTGACGGTTGCTCCAGTCCAGTCAGAAGCCGCCATTTTATGTTGCGTCTATAACATTCTCTAGTAGAATCAGATTGGGAGCGATATGCGCTTGCGCACTCGAAGTAGTAGAGAAAGAGGAGGTGCAAAGGCGAGCGTTTGAGGGGAGATGGGGGCCTTTTTCTATCTGGCTACCTGGTAGAGTTAGCTGTGTGGGAGTGATTAATTGAGTGATTTGATGAGTGAGTGGGTGTGGTGGTGTGTGGTGGTGATGTGTGTATGTGTTTGGTGGTGGTGGTGATGGTTTGTGTTTGGTTGTGTGTGGTGGTGGTGTGTCTGTGTGTGGTGGCGGTGGATGTTTGTGGTGGTGGCGGTGGTGGTGATAGTGGTGATGGCGTTGCTGAGCACCCTTCTTAACTCAGGTTTTCATATAGTTTATTATCACCTCCATCACATCATACCCACGCTGGGGGAGCCGCGTTGAGTATGTTTATAATGCGGATCGCCAGCCACATCAGGCGGTGCTAGTGCTCCAACAGGTAAAGAAGACGTGGCGTCATAAAACGAACAATTATAACGTCGTTACATTATGACGTTGCCTTTGTGACGTCCTGAAAAAACGATATGGGCATGCGCCAGTTACCTCTTGGTACACGTACGCATCTGGCGTCAGTACAAGCTGGCGAACCCCATTTAAGTATGCTCTTGTCCAGTCAGACGCCATCATTTCATGTTGTATGTGTCATATTCGTAATATGACCAATCAGAAGCCGCAATTTGGTGTTGCGTCAATCCTTGGTAATGTTCGCCCGTGTCCGTTAGTCATAACCCTCATCATTTGAAAGTCGACTGTGCACGTCTTTGGGATCCGCTTGATTTTATGAACGTAACAGGGTAACTTCCGCCACTGCTTAACAACGCTGCAAGGCTCTAGCTCAGAAGCACTGATGGGTCTAGATATCCCACGGAAATTCTAATTCTTCGAAATGCTGTGATGCCCGTCAACGCCCGTCTCTAAGCCTTAACGACCTTTTCTAACGCCTTAACGCTCGTCTAAACACATTAACATCCTATCTCAACGCCATAACGCCCTATCTTTACGCCTTAACGCCCTATCGTAACGCCTTAGCGCATTATCAGCCCACAATCACGCTGGGCGATAGTCTCGCATCCTCTTCCTCGCCGGAAGTGATGTCATCGACGGAAGGGAAGTTTTTGACGGAAGTGATGTCATCGAATGCATGCGCTCGCCCTGGGTGGTACACCCTGTACCCTATAGCCCATAGGGCATAGAATACACCAGGGCATAGGTGTTCGCACACGTGGTGGACAGGACGACCCCCACCATCACAAACATGCACACACACACACATTACCACAGACTACCACCATACAAACAAACCACCACCACCAGCAAACACACACAAACCAGGACCACCAACACACAGCACTATACTCACTCACTCACTCACACACACACACACACACTCTACCCGGTAGCAAGATTGAACAGGGCTCCCATCTCCCGCAAACGCGCTCATTTGCACCTCCGAAACTCACCTTTCTCTGCTACTCCCGAGTGCGTAGGCGCATATCTCTCCCAGTCTGAATTTACTGAGAATATTATGGATGCAACATCAAATGGTGGCTTCTGATTGGACAGGAGCAGCTGTCGATTCGTCTGCTGCACGAACAAGAGGATGTACGAATTGTGAACATAACCAACGCACCTCCTTCAGCTTGGATATGATGTAACATATATATTTCTTTCTCTCATATGTGAAGTCACTTTCGGTGATGACGCCGCTTTCATCAAATGTCAGGGGCCAATGCTTAAAGCATGTGCGTGTGATTGGACGGTTGACAATGCATGAAGGCGTTAAGATAGGGCATTAATGCGTTATGCTGGTGTGCTAAGATAAGTCGTTAAGGCGTTAAGATAGGGCATTAAGGCGTTACCATAAATCTCCCACACAATCGTGGGACAAATATACTAAGATTCGGCTTTCTCTACTACTAAGGGACAACTGGGGCAACTTTCTCTACTACTGATAACGTCACATTAGTCTACCCCACACACCACAAAAACCACTTTTGCCTGACTCTACGACAGCTTCACGGCTCATTTAGATCACGGATTGTCCGGCTCGACCCCAAACCTTCCACCTTAGGCCTGCCTGCGCACGGCGCTTGCGCACGGCGCTTGTGCACGATAACTTTTCAGAGAATTTCATTAAATGGCTACGGACCCTTTCCATCGTACGCTACACTGTGAGACAGAGAAAACAAGTACCCACACCCCATAAAAAGTTTCACAAGAAAGAAATTATCACCCCTACCCCAATACGCCTACCTCAAACACATTTTTTTCTATTGTTTTCCTAATGCGCATGCGCAAATTGATGGAAATTTCACTACACAACGGACCAATCGGACGCGCCCAGCGAGCGCTTCAATGTGATACCTCAGACAACCCAATTGGTGCACGGATGTTCCACCTCGACCAAAAAATCCACCGAAATGCCCTTTTTTCACTATTCTCTGCCTGCGCATGCGCAGATGAACGGCATTTCCACTACACATCCGTTCAGTCGGACTTACTCCATAAGGGCTTCACACGACCCATTCGGACTAAGGATGGTTCACCTCGACCTCGACCAAAACATCCAGTCACATGCCTTTTTTCTACTATTCTCAGACTGCGCATGCGCAGATTGTCTCGGAAGTCACGCGATCCGGACGTGTCCTCTGACCCAGATGTTACCTTTGATCCGTCCCTTCCGATATGAACATAGGAAGAAATGAAGCATGCACTGCATATGTACATTATATGTACGAAGGTATATGAAGTTTATATGTACATGGAAAGTTTACATGCACTGTGGGTAGTGTGCATGTAGATAGGAAGGTACTGTCATGTACATAGGGAGGGTACATGTACATAGGCAAGGTACATGTACATGGGCATGGTACATGTACATAGGCAAGGTACATGTACATAGGCAGTGGACATGTACATAGGCAAGGTACATGTACATAGGCAAGGTACATGTACATAGGCAAGGTACATGTACATAGGCAGGGTACATGTACATAGGCAAGGAACATGTACATAAGCAGGGTACATGCAAATAGGCAAGGTACTTGTAATTCTATACAAGATCAAATGATGTCACATGGTCAAATATGGTGGTCATTTTAACGGAATGAGTCGATTGGTCGAATTCATAGATATATCACGTGATTGAACATGGTTGATGATATACAAATTATAGTCATGCCGCTGCGAATTCTCGCTGAATTCTGGTTGAATTCTGGTTGATTTTTGCACCCTCCGAATCGGTGTTAAAAGTTGTTCATGTTCCTGTTCCTCTTCCTACTCCTGTTAGACCTGCTCCTTCTCTTCTTGGTCCTGCACTTCCTGCTCCTTCTACTTCTCCCGAACCTGAACCGGAATTTGAATCTGATCTTAATCATGTGGCATGAAGGGATCATTTCTACACTACTTACATCCCACAAACTAACTCTATGTATGGAGATGGGTTGATAGGGTGTCGAAAAAGACACGTGTACTAGTATACAACTTCGTTCGGATGGACCTCGTGAGAGTCAAGCGAGTTATTCGAATGTGACCTTCAAGAGACGACCGTTGTATTGAATTCGTTACGTTCTTCCCCCATGTGGTCTAGGAAAAATATAATCATATTTCTATTTCGGAGGTTGAAATTTTGAAAATTCGTTGTTATTTATTCCAATGTACAGAATTTGCTTCAATAATATCGCCCGCAGCCCCCCCCCCCCCACCCCATAAAAAGTTTCACAAGAAAGAAATTATCACCCCTACCCCAATACGCCTACCTCAAACACATTTTTTTCTATTGTTTTCCTAATGCGCATGCGCAAATTGATGGAAATTTCACTACACAACGGACCAATCGGACGCGCCCAGCGAGCGCTTCAATGTGATACCTCAGACAACCCAATTGGTGCACGGATGTTCCACCTCGACCAAAAAATCCACCGAAATGCCCTTTTTTCACTATTCTCTGCCTGCGCATGCGCAGATGAACGGCATTTCCACTACACATCCGTTCAGTCGGACTTACTCCATAAGGGCTTCACACGACCCATTCGGACTAAGGATGGTTCACCTCGACCTCGACCAAAACATCCAGTCACATGCCTTTTTTCTACTATTCTCAGACTGCGCATGCGCAGATTGTCTCGGAAGTCACGCGATCCGGACGTGTCCTCTGACCCAGATGTTACCTTTGATCCGTCCCTTCCGATATGAACATAGGAAGAAATGAAGCATGCACTGCATATGTACATTATATGTACGAAGGTATATGAAGTTTATATGTACATGGAAAGTTTACATGCACTGTGGGTAGTGTGCATGTAGATAGGAAGGTACTGTCATGTACATAGGGAGGGTACATGTACATAGGCAAGGTACATGCACATGGGCATGGTACATGTACATAGGCAAGGTACATGTACATAAGCAGTGGACATGTACATAGGCAAGGTACATGTACATAGGCAAGGTACATGTACATAGGCAGGGTACATGTACATAGGCAAGGAACATGTACATAAGCAGGGTACATGCAAATAGGCAAGGTACTTGTAATTCTATACAAGATCAAATGATGTCACATGGTCAAATATGGTGGTCATTTTAACGGAATGAGTCGATTGGTCGAATTCATAGATATATCACGTGATTGAACATGGTTGATGATATACAAATTATAGTCATGCCGCTGCGAATTCTCGCTGAATTCTGGTTGAATTCTGGTTGATTTTTGCACCCTCCGAATCGGTGTTAAAAGTTGTTCATGTTCCTGTTCCTCTTCCTACTCCTGTTAGACCTGCTCCTTCTCTTCTTGGTCCTGCACTTCCTGCTCCTTCTATTTCTCCCGAACCTGAACCGGAATTTGAATCTGATCTTTATCATGTGGCATGAAGGGATCATTTCTACACTACTTACATCCCACAAACTAACTCTATGTATGGAGATGGGTTGATAGGGTGTCGAAAAAGACACGTGTACTAGTATACAACTTCGTTCGGATGGACCTCGTGAGAGTCAAGCGAGTTATTCGAATGTGACCTTCAAGAGACGACCGTTGTATTGAATTCGTTACGTTCTTCCCCCATGTGGTCTAGGGAAAATATAATCATATTTCTATTTCGGAGGTTGAAATTTTGAAAATTCGTTGTTATTTATTCCAATGTACAGAATTTGCTTCAATAATATCGCCCGCAGCCCCAACCACTCCACTCGTCACAGGTTCATACCGATCGGCCTAATCGGGATGGATTCATTAAACATACGACTGGAGTTATGGGGAATCAAAATATTGACATTTATTATTTTCAGGAATACACGGATCCTCGAATGGCATGGAATGCGACTGATCATGATAACATCACAAGTCTCCGTGTGTCACCATCAGACGTTTGGCTGCCAGATATCCAGTTTCACCATTTGTACGTTTCCATCCCAACTGTATTGTACAATGATTTAAATTCCTGCAGAAAACACAGAACTGTTTTGCGGACATCATTCAGTCCGCATACATGAGACAAATCAAGATAAATTTCGAGTTCACGGAAAGTCTCAGATCCGACCGGTGTCAATCGGTATTACAAAGGAGATGGTACGATAAGGCGGGATTTTGGCCTATACGTGATGCGGTTGAAATCGAAAAAATAACATGTCCCACAAGTAATTGTGTTTTAATGTAACGGCAAGAGAAAATATATGTACACAATATTTGAAAGTTCTACCTCGTTTGCTTTATGATTGTAGTTATGACATGAAATTGAAATCCGCAGCATGTGCTATTTCGTGAGAAATGGGTCCAACTCGAGTCATTTAAATGCACATTTAGACATGAAGGACCCCTTGGACCAAACCGCCATTCAACTTGGTGGTTTGCGGTGGCATTATAACTCCGCTGCTGGAAAATCTTTTTGGTCCAAGCGCTCCTTCGTGTCTAAATGTGTGTTTAAATGACTCGATTTAGACACTTTTTTCACGAAATAGGACATGCTGCAGATTTCCATTTCATGTCATGACTACAATGATAACGCAATCGAGCTAGAATTTTCACATAGTATGTACACATATTTTCTCTTGTCGTTACATTAGAACACAATTATTTTGAGGACATTTTATTTTTTCGATTTTAACCGCACCACGTATAGGCCAAAATCCCGCCTTATCGTACCATCATCTTTACGAAGTACAATATTGTGATAATGACATCCTAAGAGATATGGGTTGCATGTAAATAGTACTCTGAGGATCAAAACTTAGGACAGAGTATCTGGAACATACCGTATACAGGTATCTTCCAGATATCCCCCCCCCCCCCCCACCCCAGGACTTGATCCTCAGAGTACCTGAGTATGGGTGCATTCCACACTTATATGATGTGCAGTTAAAAATAGACATGGGTTCGGGTCTTCGAACTTAAATATATGTAAAATTTTATTAAAACCCCTATGAAAGTATATATTTTCCGAATGGGCACACTCATGCGATTATTCCAGGAGAAAAGTGAGCTATTCAAATTGAAAAGGAAAGACGTGCAATCCTCCTTAAACCTTCTTCAATTTTTCTGAAAAACTCCATAGAATATACGAAAATGTGTCAAATTCGACCCACCATCCAGAGAAAACAAACGAAATGATTTTCTTGTTAGACATGTGAAAGTTTCTCCGTCCAACGGGCATTTTAAAAAAGGGGAGGGGGGGGGGGAAAACAGGGGGTCGACCGACTCGTTTTTTGTAAAATTTTATCGCCATAAAGGAATCATCATTTTCGTTCCCAGAAAAAGTGAGGATTTTGGCCTGCCAGATATTCAAATCCGGAAACGATGAACTCTGTAGTGGCGCGTCGGTGCGATAAGCAAGCAATTGTTATATCCTCGTTTGAAGAAATGGTCACGTCAGTAGAAAGGGAACAAGAATTACCATGCTGTCAAAAACAGGCGACCTTCCTCATTATGAAATTAGGGAGGGGCCATTTGTGCGAAACCGTGGCCTAGTGTGGAGGGCATCCTATGTAAATACTAACTCTGAATATAACTTTCATTTTGCTATCATCTTGGGTATTGTTAACGCATTTGCGTTGACATTATGTGTTGATATTACATGGCCGTTTGCATCATTTCTTATGAGCGGAAGTGTTGTACAGATAATAATAACCAGTATATGTGGCACTATAGCTATTTGATGCATCGCGTATAGTTGTCGTAACATGTTTCTGCTGCGCAATAACCTTTTGTGGCAGACTGGACATGAAGTTTCTGTAGGACAGTAATAGAGATTTATCTGGGCGGCTATACCATAAGGACACTGAACAATATAAGCAAGAATGATAACTCGGGATATAATTAGAAAATTTTCACTTTGGAGCTTACAATGTTTACATTATCCGACTTCCAACACATGAGTAAGACGCATATGATTACGGCATCGTTGCTGCCTCCGTCTTTTCCATAATTCTATGCGCAACGTCATTTTTATTTCCTATAAGGCGATGCTTATAGGGAGGAGGCATATAAATAATAACGCTGACATAGAACTCTCCTCTTACTATCTACTCTCACAAATTTCATTTCTCTTGATCAGTAAAATTCGTCGAAGGAAATAACACGATTCTGTAACAAAATTCTGGGAATATTATGTCTACCTGTCAGACCATATGACCAGCGAAATCACACAAATATCCATTTCAGACTTGAGATTGGAGAACAGTAAAGATCACCGCAGTGCTTTAGCTAATCATCCGGCCATTTTAAGTAATGTCAGTAGTACCGGTACCGTTACTAGCATTGTCGCCCAGGTGACAGCTATACCCTACACTGGTCAGGCATGGATGATCAGGTGTGGGTGGTCAGGTGTAAATGGTCAGGTATGAATGGTCAGGTATGGATGGTCAGATATGGATGGTCAGGTATGTATGGCTGGTTAGGTATGGATGGATGGTCAGGAATGGATAGTCAAGTATTGTTTGTCAGATATGGATGGTCAGGTACGGAGGTCAGGTATGGAGGTCAGGATGGAGAGATGGATGATCAGGTATGGATGGGTGGTCAGGTATTGAGGGATGGTCAGATATGGATGTCTGGTCAGGTATGGATGGACAGATCTGGATAGTCAGGTATGGATGACCAGGTATGCATGGACAGGTATGGATGGGTGGTCAGGTACAGTTGGTCAGGTATGGATGGGCAGGTATGGATGGGTGGTCAGGTATGTAGGGATGGTCAGGTATGGATGGACAGGTATGGATGGGTGGTCAGGTATGTAGGGGTGGTCTGGTATGGATGGACAGGCGTGGATAGTCAGGTCTGGATGGACAGGTATGGTTGATCAGGTATGGATGGGTGGTCAGGTATAGTTGGTCAGGTATGGATGGACAGGCATGGATGGGTGGTCAGGTATGTAGGGATGGTCAGGTCTGGATAGTCAGGTATGGATGGACAGGTATGGATGGACAGGTATGGATAGTCAGGTATGGATGGGCAGGTATGGATTGACAGGTATGGATGGTCAGGTATGGGTGGGTAGTCAGGTATAGTTGGCAGGTATGGATGGACAGGCATGGATGGGTGGTCAGGTATGTAGGGATGGTCAGGTCTGGATAGTCAGGTATGGATGGACAGGTATGGATGGACAGGTATGGATAGTCAGGTATGGATGGTCAGGTATGGATTGACAGGTATGGATGATCAGGTATGGATGGGTAGTCAGGTATAGTTGGTCAGGTATGGAGAGATGGTCAAGTATGGATGACCACAAGCTTCACAGTATTTTTAAAATGATATTTTTGTTGATTCCAGGATTGACTCGCCCTCATTGCTCTCGATGATGGAGTATAAGGTGATGGTGACGCATAGCGGACATATGACCTACGTCCCGGCATTAAAGGTTAAAACTCGGTGTCAGCCAACGCATAGATATGATGAGTTCAAGTGTTCGTGGAAGCTTGGATCTTGGGCTTACCATGCGGAATTTGTAAATGTCATGAATTCCAAGAATACGATAGATACCTCCGGGAATGTTGCTGTCGACCTTGTAAACTGGAACATTACTGAGACCAAGATGTGGCGGAAAGCGTTAAAATATCCTTGCTGCCCGGAGATTTATCCAGCGGTGTACGCCAGTGTGACTCTGAGAAGAAGGGTCTGAATCTAGCGATATTGAGCGAGACTGGAGGATGTTCACGTTCTCCATTACAGATCCCGTCCATTTGCGTACACTTCGCCATCCATAAGATGGCTTGCGAATCGTGTGTCTCCATTATCGCGGAGCGATATCCGGTGTTTTACCGGATTCTGTTCGGCCTTCATCCGGCGGAGAACAGACTCGAAAACTCGAATAAATTACAGGTTTTCATACATACCTCGGAAACTGATATTGCCTGGGCTTACAAAATATATATGTATGAATAACTTTCGTATCACCCAAGAGGTGTGGTAGATCTGTAAATTTGAACAAGTAGATCATCACATGACTCGAAAATGGCGGGTTACGTTGGGGTTACGTCGGTAGACTTTAGCGGATTGGCTGACGAAGTCACGTGGTATTGATTTATGGAAAGTCCCTCTAGCAGTTACCGAAAGTAGTCTGAAATGGATACACACGATCCCAGGGTCAGTCTTACCGCGTATAGATGACCGAAATGGTTACAGGTTGAGATCCCGTCGAGCGACTTGCCGAAATTGATGGAGATAATATATTGTTCTATGAGAATTCTATTGTTCTATGAGAATTCTATTGTTCTATGAGAATTCTATTGGAATATTTTGAAATAATTTTAGAGATCTTTGGTGTCACTGTAGCATGGACGTATTTGGGCTGGAGCGCGATTATGATCAGGATTAAGAAAACAGAATTGTTCTCAGAGTTGACTTGACTTTAAAATTTATCATATTATGGTCATGGGGTCATTTTGAGCCTATTTGCAGAGGATCATGGGTAAATTCAAGATGGCGGTCACGTGGGGTACCAGAAAAGTGATGTTTTTGTCATATTTCTTCAAAATTTCTGCTTTTCCGCGACGAAATGTGGACAAAAACTATTTTATTTCACATCACATTAATATTTACTAATTTATCATGCAGTTTTTGTGGAGAAATTGCATAAATAAAAATTCGGAAAATCCGACCGAAAAATCGACCAAAAAATGCCGTTTTTGAAAATGACGTCACTGTGACGTCATCAAAGTGGCCATCTTGGATTTTTTTTTTACATTTTCTGGTAGCTCTTGACCCAAGGGCATAGTGTGGTAAGTTTCAGCCCCCCCCCCTAGCTCAAGGAGTAAGAAAAATAATTAGGGGGGGAGGCTTTTCGCCCCCCTCCCCCCAGGCGGAAGAAAAAGCGTCCCAAAAATCCCAGGCCAGACAGGGTTAAGGTCACAGTGTGCCTATTTGCACCAACCGCCCCACCCACCCCCCCCCCTCCACCCCGAGAAGAGGATCATGAATTTTCCTTCAAAGACTTTCTGCAAAAACTTTTTATATTACATCAGATTATTATTTACTACATGTAATTCATCATGCAGCATTTGCGAAAAAAATCCCACATAAATCGGAAAATCTGACTGATAATCGACCTTTTCTGTAGAGAATGATCCTTGGGTAGATTGTGGCCTTTTTCAGTCGCATAGCTCAGGGGGTAAGAAATGTCCCCCCTCCCCCCCTCTCTCCCACTTTCTTGACAGGTCCAAACAAGACCAGGTCAGATAGGGTTAATCAATTCATTAGAAATTCTGGGGGCGGGGAGAGTAGGGGGGGGGGGGTCGAAATTTTCGATGTCTGAATAACAATAGAGCTATTAGGAAATCTCAATAACCAATCGGTCTGCATGAAGAAAAGGGTTTGACTTATTGTAAGGGTGTTTTTAAAATAAAGATCATCTATCTAAAATGTATCTAAAAGAATTCTATTCTTATTATTATTATTAGATTATTATGTGTCTTAAAGCAATCAGTACTCTCTAAAAAAAGTTGAGTGAAATCTCACTCAAGTAAGAGTGGAAATTGATCCCACTCAATACTTGAGTGAGATTTTCACTCAACTTGAGTTACTTTTCACTCAACTTGAATTAAATGCACTCAACTTGAGTGACATTCACTCAAGCATAAGAGTGAAAATTGATCCCACTCAAGTTGAGTGAACTTGCGTGGTTTTAACTCAAGTTGAGTGAAAAGTAACTCAAGTTTGAGTGAGCAGGTACATTTCACTCAAACTTGAGTGAAACTGTTCACTCAGATTTTTTAGAGAGTATGCGTAAGTACTATAAGAAGACGAAATGTTCCCTGTTTGGTTAGGAGGCGTTCAGGTGGCATAAGTGAGACGTCACTTCCGTTTGAGATCACTTTCGGCTGAGGTCACTTCTGATCACGTGACTGGTGGGGTGGATGTACAAACAGGATTCCGGAATTCTCGTAAAAATAATGCGGAAAACCGACCGAATTGTCCTATGGAAGCCGTTTTGGGTCCATATGAATCATACAGGATCTCGTCCTGAACCTCGTGAGATGTAGACTACGGTTTGGGTGGTTCCGACCGGAAGTGACGTCATGGTGCGCATGCTCAGTCGAAGAGTACAGTACTCGAGAAAGATGGCATTTTTGGAGTTCTCAGGGGCGTGTTTGGCGGAAAGATGGACCATACTTTGTCGCAATGGGCCGCGGTGTTTGGGAGACTCTCGAGATATAGACTACGTTTTTTATCGGACGTGACATCACGGTACGCATGTGCGGCCGAGGAGTACAAGAACATTGCATTTCGGGTTGCGCAGTTCGATCTAGGGTCATCCTGTGTCTCAAGGGGCCGTTTGCGGTCACGTGCACTGACTCAATGACGCCTCCTTAGCGCCTCCTCACCAAACGAAGGAGATTTCACCTTCTTATACCTCTGGCCTACTAGCTTGTTCATATAAGCACGAATGTCCACCAATCAGAGGAGGGAGCCTCGATCGTATTGTAATCTTATGAATATTCATACAAATGTAATGTGTAATGCATGGCAGTTATCACTAAATGCGTTCAAGATACAATACTGGAGTCTGAATACAGAAGTAGTATAAAGCAGGCAGATCGGGCCCCATTGACCTGGCGTAAGAATCTGGCGTCGAGGTCAAGTGCATTACAGTACCGGCAAAAACCGGCAAAAGAGTGCGCCGTCTCAAAAAGGACGCCGTCTCATGTGGAGGTCATGTGGAGGTCACCTGATGGTCAAGTGTATGGGGCATTTATTCCTCCGCAGTGGTGTGGTCTGGCGGTGATGCGGTCTGCCTCCGCGTACAGAAAGTAGTCCCCGAACTTCAAATACGCTGCATGGACCGATTGGGTTGAGTGAGGTGTCAAAGTCAAGCGCTCCTCCCGGACCATATGGAAAGCATGTACTGACTTGTATCTGGGGTTTTTCCATCATGCGGCGGTCACGTGACTAGGAATCCATGTACTGACTTGTATGACGTCCATTCATTTGAGTCGGGGACTTGGGGTCCCTACAGAAGGATTTTGAAAGTCATGGATGGGTGTATGTAAAATGAGGATTTGTCTCGAAAATATAAAAAGCGGAACACGGACTTTACCCCTAAAATAGAGGAAAACCCCTATCAATCTTATCCCAAAGGGCTAATATCGGTCCCCGGGCTTATCGGGTTCTGCCTGGAGTGGGTGTATGTAAATTTAGGATTTGTCCCGAAAATATAAAAAGCGGAACACAGACTTTACCCCTACAATAGAGGAAAACCCCTATCAACCCTATCCCAAAGGGCGAATATCGGTCCCTGGCTTATCGGGGCCTGCTGAGAGAGGTAGGGTGGGGGAGTGGGTGCATGTAAATTGAGGATTTGTCCCCGAAAATATAAAAAGCGGAACACGGACTTTACCCCTAAAATAGGGGAAAACTCCTATCAACCACGTCTAGTGGGGCTTATCGGAGCCTGCCGACAGAGGTAGGATGGGGGATTGGGTGCATGTAAATTGAGGATTTGCCCCGAAAATATAAAAAGCGGAACATGGACTTTACGCCTACAATAGGGGAAAACTCCTATCAACCTTGTCCAAAAGCTCGAATATCGGTCCCCCGGGCTTATCGGGACCTGCTGAGAGAGGTAGGGTGGGGGAGTGGGTGCATGTAAATTGAGGATTTGTCCCGAAAATATAAAAAGCGGAACACGGACTTTACCCCTAAAATAGGGAAAAACTCCTATCAACCACGTCTAGTGGGGCTTATCGGAGCCTGCCGACAGAGGTAGGATGGGGGAGTGGGTGCATGTAAATTGAGGATTTGTCCCGAAAATATAAAAAGCGGAACACGGACTTTACCCCTACAATAGGGGAAAACTCCTATCAACCTTGTCCAAAAGTTCGAATATTGGTCCCCCGGGCTTATCGAGGCCTGCTGAGAGAGGTAGGGCAGGATTATAAGTGCTAAAATAACTCGATACAATGGTGTGTGTATAAAGCTCATGGGCTCTATTTTATACCCGCTGTCTGTTTGTCACGAGCAACAACTGTCCTAACCTGAATTACACAGGAAACTACTGTAATATCCGTGGGGTTCCCACAGGTAAGTAGGATAAAGCCTATGCTGTATAATATGTACAGGTATCTCTCTGGTTAGTAGGACAGATATTGTGCAGGTCTCTCTCTGGTAAATATGGCAGATACTGTGAAAACCCCTCTGGTAAGGAAGGGAAACAACTTTGGTGATCTGCGCAGTAAAGCACCCTCCAAGGGGAGATAACCCTACTTCTGATGTCTAGATAGGGCACAGCTCAGTGACCATGTTATCCACAATCCAAGTGCCTCCAGTTCAGTCGCTTAGCCTACCAAGGGAGATAATCCCTTGACATCGTCATTGTGTACCTCTCGTCTTCGTGTTAATAAATTCGACAATTCATATTCTGGTGCATCGACTTCTTTTTATTCTTTCCAATCATTTTCTATGATATATACCCAGAAGCCCTGACCTAAATATTGGGTCATACTAGTAGATTCTCAGAGTGATGGTAGGTGTATAGGCCTTTCACATATAATGCATTAGAGGCATAAATAAAACAGCATAATATGATATTCCATCATCCTAATTGAATATGGATTTAACCTCGTATTAAATTCCAATATATCGGCATATCCATATATGCTCACATGCATTTTGCCTGTATTATGGGCCGAAATGAGATTCCCAGGTTAATGTATGGGAGCATTAACCTCGTATTCAATTCTATTTTATCAGCATATCCAAACATGCTTACCTGAATTTGCCTTTATTATGGGCCGAAAAGAGGTTCCCAGGTTAATGTATGGGAGCAGTGAGTTGTTCACTGGTCTGGCACACCAGCCATTGTGTCGAAGCCTTGCTCTGAGTATCACGCGACTATTCTCATGAGTTAAATCATCATTTATTACATAACTACAAAGGAGCCCAGGGTGCTTTTTGCAGGCCTTGTGGGCTTTTTGTCTCAGGATTAGTTTGCCAAAATACTGCCTCTAAGGCATGCAGGATAAACTAAAAGCACCCCGGCCTCCCGTGCAACAAGCTGACAAATAGTAATGGCTGAAGTCATACAGTAGCAAATCGGGGTAGGTTCCCTACTTCTAGCTATGTTCATGCAACGCACAATTATTTTCCTGCATAAACAAAGGCATAGTAATTAACTACAATAAACAAGCTAATTAATAATAATAAAGTTTGTACATACTCATGGTCGATTTAGTTCAGAATTAACATCAGAAAAGTTTTCTCAGACTCCTGCCAACGAAAATCTCCAGCAGACGACGTGCGTAGGATTTTGACAACAAATGCGCATGCGCGGGGGTGGACAGACATTTTTTGTCGGTGGCAAATTTTGACTTTGCTTTTCTGTTTTTTTTTTGCTGACTTTGTGGTACAACTCAGGCCCCATAGTGTGGTTGCAAGGAATATTGGCCACTATTATGTGTTCCGAGTGTGTGGTGGACCGTTTCTGAGGTTGTTTCGACAGAAAAATTGTGATTTTCTAGTACCTGACTTTTCTGCCGACAGGCCGCCATTTTGGTCCGGTGTCGGAATATGGTCCACTCATCATGATTGCGTTCCACCATTTTGTTAACAAGCCAGAACTCAAAACACTGTATACGGATTCAAAGATTCAAAGATTCAAATTTTATTGTACAGACACCAGCAATGCAGCAGAGTACAAAACATGAAATGAAGATGACCACATTTAACAGTTGAACAGCAATATAACAATATGATCATAATACTCATAATATGACTAGAAGTATATATACATATAGTAATCTAAATACCGTACGTACGCAAAACACTGGACCTTAAGTTTTGCTTTGTTCATTAAACCACAAAAAGATGTTAGAGCAGATTTGCCCAGTCAGTCTTGTGTCCTGGCAAGACATTATAAAAACAAACTTTTCATTATGTGTCCAGTTCGCGAATGCTGGATAAAGTGATGTAATTGCCTCAAATAATATGACCCTACTTGACGTAAATTTATTACAAAAGATCACGAAGGGTGACAGTAGTATTACCACCACTACCCAACAT
Organism: Hanleya hanleyi; assembly: GCA_036873755.1. Taxonomy (NCBI): domain Eukaryota; kingdom Metazoa; phylum Mollusca; class Polyplacophora; order Lepidopleurida; family Hanleyidae; genus Hanleya; species Hanleya hanleyi. The sequence goes on from JAVTVY010035874.1 coordinate 127,713, forward strand.
ATCATTTATTATCAATGAACTGCTTGAGCAGTCCACGTGATTCAGTAATTCATTATTATCAACATGTACCTGAGCTATTGACTAAGATAACTCTATTTATCAACATTGATTGGCCTGCAGTGCATAGGTGCCAGCGATCAGTATCATTACGATCCAGCAAACTAATTACTATCAATTAATAACTCGAACAGTGACTATGATCCAGCAAACCAACTATTATCAATCAAGTACCTGAGATTTTGATTAGGAGATAATTCTATTTCCAACATTGCCAATTGACTTTATTAGCAGACACGTGGCTTACTGCCATTAGCAACAGGATTTCAGAATTCAGTAACGAACGATGGCTACTCGTGGCAAGAGCAGCAGTACTAGAACGGGTAGAACTGGTAGTTGTTCCAGGAGGGACAAATCGATGGAAAGTGGTGGAGACGCGGTCAAGACCTTTAATTGTTTGACGTGCAAGACCCATTTGAAAGACGACTCCAAAGGAATCGAATGTGATATTTGTGCCAAATGGGGAGTGTTTGAGATGTTGTAAGATGCCCGAGTCCCTGTACGACCAGTTATCTTCCCTCGAAAGTTTGTCATGGGTCTGTGCTGGTTGTAAAGGCCATTTACCAGTTTTATCAAGTATTAATAATAAGCTAGATGGCCTAATGGCAAATCAGTCCACAATGAGTGAGTGTATTGACAATCTCGACCACAAAATAGCAGATGCAGTGAGTACGGCTATAAATAAACTTAAGCCTGTTATCATTCAAGAGGTGAAGACCAGTTTGACTGGATTTCAACAAGAAATTGTTCACCGTGTAAATGAACTTGAGGCGAAATGTAAGACCTCGAAACCTAGCACCTCTAAAGCCGAGGTACAGGGTTTGATTAGGGAGGACCGAGTTGCAAGGCGGGATAACATAATGGTTTATAACCTGCAGGAGAGCGAAGCTGAAGACCCGAAAACCCATGCAGAGGACGGATGATCTGATAAAATTTCAGGAAGTGTTTGCAAAGACCATAGATGTTACTGGTGCCAACGTGAACTGAACCCGTAGACTTGGAGAGAAGAGAGAGAAGCATCGGCCTCTCTGTGTGACTCTTAATGATAGGGCGACAGATTCTAGATAATAGGGACAAAGTAGGTAATGACTTGGATTTCCCTGGTTTGGCATGCATGTATGATTATACATACAAGCAGCGAATGGAACGGAAGGAGTTGTACCGTGAACTAGTGGGGAGAAGGGAGGGAGGGAGGGGAAGAAAATCTGGTGACAAAGATGGGCGAAATAGTCCAAATAACGCCAGTAGTAGGGCCAACGGGAATAGACGCTTATTTTGCCGGGGGAGATAACTCTTGCATCCGACAGGTGGCGTTGTGGTTATGGATTGCATCAGAATTGGCTGGATGCCAAGTTTTGACCACTATAGGTCTGGCAACCTTTGACCTTGTATTCCTCCGCGGTGATGCGGTCTGGCGGTGATGCGGTCGCGGAAAAAAGCTTCCGCGGAGAAAAAGTAGTCCTCAGACTTCCAATACGCTGCATGATCCGATTGGGTCGAGTGAGGTATCAATGTGAAGCATTCGTGAAGGCGCATCCACCGGGATGGCTGTGACGTTGAACTGACCTCATTCTGCGCATGCGCAGTAGACAAAGTGTATGGAAATACACGTTTTAGGGTCGAGGTGGGCCACTATTGTGTCTATGGAGTCGTATGAGGTATCAATGTGAAGCATTCGGGAAGGAGTATCCGACGGGTTGGGTGAGACGTGGAACTGACGTCATTCTGCGCATGCGCAGTAGACAAAGGGTATGGAAATAGACGTATTGGCATCTAGGTGAGCCTCTAATTGCCCGATGGAGCTGTATGAGGTATCAATGTAAAGCAGTCGTGAAGGAGCATCTGCCTGGACGTGTATCGTCCGTGTTCAACATTCCGCGCATGCACAGACAGGGAAATGTGGGAAAAGGGAAAAGGGAAATAGACGTTTTGGGGTTTAGGTGGGCCACTATTGGTCCGATGGAGTCAAGTGAGGTATCAATGTGAAGCACACGTGAGGAAGCATCCGACTGGGTGGATGCGTGGTAGGAATATCGTCATTCTGCGCATGCGCAGGCAGGCCGTGGTATGGAAATAGACATTTTGGGGCCGATATGGCCCACTAGTGGTCCAAATGGGTTGTGGGAGGTGTCAAAGTGAAGCTTTTGTGGGGTAGAGTCAGAATGGCGTGTTTTTATTGCAAGTCGCGTCAATCTGCGCATGCGCAGTTGGGTGTAGTAAGTAAAGTGGCCATTTTGGGGAAGTGAAGGCAGGTATTTGGTGTAGAGATGGACCACTATTGCTCCGAATGCGTCGTGTGGGGTGTCATTTTGTAGTTCTCGGGGTGTAGACGCCGATTTGAAGGATGTCCACTCCATCTGTGACGTCATCGGTGACGTCATCAGTAGGAGCAGTAGCCAAAGTGGGCATTTTGGGGGTGTGAAGGAAGGTATTTTGGGGTAGAAATGGTCCATCCTTGGTCCGAATGCGTCGTGTGAAGTGGCATCTTGTAGCAACGCCCGCCAACGCCAAGCTCAACGCTTCAACGCCCTGGTGAATTAGCCCAAAAGCTCTGATTTTCATGGAATTGTCACTAATTCATTGGAAATGCAGTGACGCCCGTCAACGGCCGCCTTATCACCCTAGCACAACGCCTTGACGCCATGATATAGACAGATGAGAGAAAAACAACAACAACAACAAGGATGAGAGAACAACAACAACAACAACAAGTTTTCATATAGTTTATTCTCCCAAATGTTACATCATTCCCACGCTGGGGGAGCCGCGTTGGGGATGTTTACAATTTGAGAAAACTCTTGTCCAATCGGAGACCGCCATTTGGGCCTGCCATATTCGTTCTTGCCCGTCAGATGTATTCTCGGCTGCACTTGTCCAATCAGAAGCCGTCCTTAAGAAAGTCCCATCTTCGGCCCTGTTCGCTCTCATCCGTTTGTTCTAATCGTCATCGGTCAGGCCTGGATATTCGTCAGGCAGCATATCCTGAAACAGTTGTTTGCGCATTCTAATCGCATTTTCCAGGGCCTCGGTGGGTGGTAACCCCATATCCTCTTCCAAGTGACGCTTGGTCTTCATGATGGACCTGTGCGTGGGGTCCCCTTTCATTTCAAGCGGTAGTAAGGTATACTGTTCATAGATCGCCATGGCTGTTTTCCTGATGCGGGACCGCATTTCGGTGTACGCCTGTTGTAAGTTATCCTCTCCCGCGTCCTCGATCGATTCAGCGTGAGTATTGATAGCTGCTGTCACAATACGATCCCAGAATTAGGTTCTGCCTCACTTTCCTGGGATGTAGGCTGACTTTCTGAGGTCAAGCTCTCCATACCACTAGATAGACTGTCAGCAATCTTGGATTCGGTATCAGTCGATACACTCTCATCGATCTCTGTATCCGCATCCGATTCAACGGACTCCTCGGCGTCTTCAATCTCATGTATATTTTTCTGGTGTAGCATCATATCGTAATGTCTGGTGAACGTGCGTTCACACTCAGAACAAGTATAAGCCATGTTGACGGTTGAACGTCGACTGTGCGTGTTTTGGGAATACACTCGCTTTCATAGATAGTAACGCTCGCCAACGCCCACTGTTACGCCTTAACGCCCTATATGTACGCCTTAACGTTCGTCGCAACGCTCTAACACACTTTCTTAACGCTTTAACGTCGTTTAATGATGCGTTCAAACAAATGTTGCTTTTGTGCTATTGCTCTGACATACGCCGCTTTCCAGTTCATGGCCGAGATTTTCAACATCGACGCTGTTCTTTCGATTTCCATATGGACTGGGTCCTTGTCCAACAATTTCATATGGGTCACGAGGTCGACATACTGCTGACGTAAAGCCCGTCGTAGTCTGGGTGCCAATCTGTTATGGGCTAAAATTGCGGCTTCTTTTTTAGAATATCCTTTGTGTTGAAACTTATTTTCTGGCGCCCTCAACGTCTCGCCCATCTCGGCGTCCATACTTTCTTTGAACAAATCCTTCCATAGCCTCGAGTTCACATTATGTTCATTCCCTTGTACGGGTTCGGGTTGGTCAAGGACTGATGGTATGAAGCGGACCCGCTGTATGGGGGTGGGTTGCTGCTGCTGCTCTGCCAGGAGTGGACTCGGCGGATGGTGTAGGGGTATATGACGTTGCGGTGATTCCTCGCCGGGTAACAGGTGGGTCCTCAGCCGACGATCTTCGGGGGTATGGGCTTTTACATCTACGAATAGATAGCCGTACGGACGACTTGTCGCCCCTTGAAACGCCTTCAGGAAATGGTCGATGTTCTGAGGATAAATTCGACTACCAAACACACGGATTTGTGCTCTGTCAATGGGATTGGAGAACAACACAAAGTATTGGAAGTTCAAGGCAATATCTCTGGACGCCTTCCCTTGAGGAAAGAGATTCTGGATCAAATAGATGACGGACAGATTCCGATTATGGGATCCTTTAGTAAACAAGTCGGCGACGTGTGAAATGTCCTTGGCCGCACTCATCAGATCATCTAGCACTACCACGTTGGTCTGCTCGGGGTCAAAGTAATACGGTTCGTTTATGTCGTGGGGAATCCCTGGGACGAAGCTCACATTCTGTAACCTTGTAGTTTCGTAGGCGGGCTGTCATTGGCTATAACACCAAACAATACGTGTCGGAGCTGGGGTTGCCACACCTCCCTCTAAGAACTTCATCACCCACGACGTCTTCCCACATGCCGTAGGGCCGCTCACCGTCATCGTATGGGGATGCTCTACTGCTCTTGTTGGACCTATAGCGGGACTCGGCTGTGTCTCTTGGTTGTGTTTGCGTTGAATGTGCCTGAGCATACTATCGCGACGAGAGAAAGTTCTCTGACAGAACGTACACGTACACGACATGTTCATCAGTCGACCAATACATATGGACTGATGAGGGACACATGTTCATTCCTATATGTACAGACACTACCACCACCACACACACCACCAACAACACCAACACCACCACCACACACCACCACACACCACCAACACCACCACCAACGCCACCACCGGGCGTTGACGGGCGTCAACGCCCGGTGGTGGTGGTAGCCGCCCTGTGGCAGAGCTCTTGGATCGGAGCTCTCGGAGCTCAAAGCTTGTGGAGCTCAGAGCTCGGAAATGACGTCATCGCAGGCATGCGCGTGTACCTGTGGTGCACCCTGTACCCTATAGCCCGTAGGGAATAGGGTAAACCATAGGGTGTGGTGGTGGTGGTGGTAGTGTCTGTAAATATAGGAATGAGCATGTGTCCCTCATCGGTCCATATGTATTGGTCCACTGATGAACATGTCGTGTACGTGTACGTTCTGTCAGAGAACCTTCTCTCGTCGCGACAGGTGTGGCAACCCCAGCTCCGACACGTGTTGTTTGGTGTTATAGCCAATGGCAGCCCGCCTACGAAACTACAAGGTTACAGAATGTGAGGTTCGTCCCAGGGATTCCCCACGACATAAACGAACCGTATTACTTTGACCCCGAGCAGACCAACGTGGTAGTGCTAGATGATCTGATGAGTGCGGCCAAGGACAATTCATACGTCGCCGACTTGTTTACTAAAGGATCCCATCATCGGAATCTGTCCGTCATCTATTTGACCCAGAATCTCTTTCCTCAAGGGAAGGCGTCCAGAGATATTGCCTTGAACTGCCAATACTTTGTGTTGTTCTCCAATCCCATTGACAGAGCACAAATCCGTGTGTTTGGTAGTCGAATTTATCCTCAGAACATCGACCATTTCATGCAGGCGTTTCAAGGGGCGACAAGTCGTCCGTACGGCTACCTATTCGTAGATTTAAAAGCCCATACCCCCGAAGATCGTCGGCTGAGGACCCACCTGTTACCTGGCGAGGAATCACCGCAACGTCATATACCCCTACACCATCCGCCGAGTCCACTCCTGGCAGAGCAGCAGCAGCAACCCACCCCCATACAGCGGGTCCGCTTCATACCATCAGTCCCGGACCAACCCGAACCTGTACAAGGAATGAACATAATGTGAACTCGAGGCTGTGGAAGGATTTGTTCAAAGAAAGTATAGACGCCGAGATGGGCGAGACGTTGAGGGCCACAGAAAATAAGTTTCAACACAAAAGATATTCGAAAAAAGAAGCCGCAATTTTAGCCCATAACAGATTGGCACCAGACTACGACGGGCTTTACGTCAGCAGTATGTCGACCTCGTGACCCATATGAAATTGTTGGACAAGGACCCAGTCCATATGGAAATCGAAAAAACAGCGTCGATGTTGAAAACCTCGGGCATGAACTGGAAAGCGACGTATGTCAGAGCAATAGCACAAAAGCAACATTTGTTCGAACGCATCATTAAACGACGTCAAAGCGTTAAGAAAGTGTGTTGAAGCGTTGAGACGAGCGTTAAGGCGTACATATAGGGCGATAAGGCGTAACAGTGGGCGTTGGCGGGCGTTAGTGTCTATGAAAGCAAGTGTATTCCCAAAACACGCACAGTCGACGTTCAAACGTCAACATGGCTTATACTTGTTCCGAGTGTGAACGCACGTTCACCAGACATTACGATATGATGCGACACCAGAAAAATATATATGGGATTGAAGACGCCGAGGAGTCCGTTGAATCGGATGCGGATACAGAGATCGATGAGAGTGTATCGACTGATACCGAATCCAAGATTGCTGACAGTCTATCAACTGGTATGGAGAGCTTGACCTCAGATAGTCAGCCTACATCCCAGGAAAGTGAGGCAGAACCTACCTTCTGGGATCGTATTGTGACAGCAGCTATCAATACTCACGCTGAAGCGATCGAGGACGCGGGACAGAATAACTTACAACAGGCGTACATCGAAATGCGGCCCCGCATCAGGAAAACAGCCATGGCGATCTATGAACAGTATACCTTACTACCGCTTGAAATGAAAGGGGACCCCACGCACAGGTCCATCATGAAGATCAAGCGTCACTTGGAAGAGGATATGGGGTTACCACCCACCGAGGCCCTGGAAAATGCGATTAGAATGCGCAAACAACTGTTTCAGGATATGCTGCCCGACGAATATCCAGGCCTGACCGATGACGATTAGAACAAACGGATGAGAGCGAACAGGGCCGAAGATGGGACTTTCTTAAGGACGGCTTCTGATTGGACAAGTGCAGCCGAGAATACATCTGACGGGCAAGAACGAATATGGCAGGACCAAATGGCGGTCTCTGATTGGACAAGAGTTTTCTCAAATTGTTAACACACCCAACACGGCTCCCCCAGCGTGGGTATGATGTAACATTGGGGAGAATAAACTATATGAAAACTTGTTGTTGTTGTTCTCTCATCCTTGTTGTTGTTGTTGTTTTTCTTTCATCTGTCTATATCATGGCGTCAAGGCGTTGTGCTAGGGTGATAAGGCGGCCGTTGACGGGCGTCACTGCATTTCCAATGAATTAGTGACAATTCCATGAAAATCAGAGCTTTTGGGCTAATTCACCAGGGCGTTGAAGCGTTGAGCTTGGCGTTGGCGGGCGTTGCTACAAGATGCCACTTCTCACGACGCATTCGGACCAAGGATGGACCATTTCTACCCCAAAACACCTTCCTTCACACCCCCAAAATGCCCACTTTGGCGACTGCTCCTACTGATGACGTCACCGATGACGTCACAGATGGAGTGGACATCCTTCAAATCAGCGTCTACACGCCGAGAGCTACAAAATGACACCCCACACGACGCATTCGGAGCAATAGTGGTCCATCTCTACACCAAATACCTGCCTTCACTTCCCCAAAATCGCCACTTTACTTACTACATCCAACTGCGCATGCGCAGATTGACGCGACTTGCAATAAAAAACACGCCATTCTGACTCTACCCCACAAAAGCTTCACTTTGACATCTCCCACAACCCATTTGGACCACTAGTTGGCCATATCGGCCCCAAAATGTCTATTTCCATATCAAGGCCTACCTGCGCATGCGCAGAATGACGATATTCCTACCCCACATCCACCCATTCGGATGCTCCCTCACGTGTGCTTCACATTGATACCTCACTTGACTCCATCGGACCAATAGTGGCCCACCTAAATCCCAAAACGTCTATTTCCATTCCCTTTTCCCACAATTCCCTGTCTGCGCATGCGCGGAATGTTGAACACGGACGATACACTAGTACAGGCAGAAGCTCCTTCACGACAGCTTTACATTGATACCTCATACAACTCCATCGGCCCATTAAAGGCTCACCTAGATGCCAAAACGTCTATTTCCATACCCTTTGTCTACTGCGCATGCGCAGAATGACGTCAGTTCCACGTCTCACCCACTCCGTCGGATACTCCTTCACGAATGCTTCACATTGATACCTCATACGACTCCATAGAACCACGAGTCGCCCACCTAGACCCAAAAACGTATATCTCCCTACCCTTTTCCCACAATTCCCTGTCTGCGCATGCGCAGAATGTTGACAACGGCCGAGACACTAGTCCAGGCGGATGCCGCCTCACATATGCTTCACATTGATACCTCATATAAGAGGATAGAACAAGGACTGGTTCGCTCGGTGTCAGTATAATGTGACTGAGTGGGGTGTCATGTCTGCCTACGGTATGATATTTCAGTGGGACAGCACTATAAAATGGCAGCATTAGATCTGCTCTGTTACAAGTAGGTTCCCCTTCCCCTCCCCCTCCCCTCCCTTCCCTTCCCTTCCCCTCCCCCTCCCCTCCCTTCCCTTCCCCGTCGTGATATAGCTGAAAAAATGTTGAAAGCGACGTTAAACCCTATTCACTCACTCACTCACTCCATCGGCCCATTAGGGGCTCACGTAGATCCCAAAACGCCTATCTCCATACCCTTTGTCTACTGTGCATGCGCAGAATGCCGATATTTCAACCCCATACCCAGCCCATCGGATGCCCCCTCACATATGTTTCACATTGATAGCTCACTCGACCTCATCGGACCACCAGTGGCCCACCTCGACCCTAAAACGTGTATTTCCATACACTTTGTCTACTGCGCATGCGCAGAATGACGTCAGTTCCACGTCACACCCATCCCGGTGGATGCGCCTTCACGAATGCTTCACATTTAATAATATATACAATCCGAGGGAGCCACACCTATGCAATAATGGTTGTAGCTCAGACTCACTCGACCCAATCGGACCATGCAGTGTATTTAAAGTCTGGGGACTACTTTTTCTCCGCGGAAGCTTTTTCCCGCGACCGCATCACCGCCAGACCGCATCACCGCGGAGGAATACAAGGTCAAAGGTTGCCAGACCTATAGTGGTTAAAACTTGGCATCCAGCCAATTCTGATGCAATCCATAACCACAACGCCACCTGTCGGATGCAAGAGTTACCTCCCCCGGCAAAATAAGCGTCTATTCCCGTTGGCCCTACTACTAACGCCTCGCCCCAATGCCCAACCGAACTCCTGGCAGGACAGGGGATGCTCATAATGTAAATAATTTTGCACCCAGCACAGCAACCAATGTAAATAATTCCCATGTTTTCCAGCACTGTTCGTTGAAGTTTCTTAAAACACACGCTGATTGCCTAACAAATAAGCGCGACGAGCTTGAAGCATGTGTACACCATTACTCACCAGATGTGATTGCGATTACGGAGGCACTGCCAAAGTTCTCTTTCCACGAGCCTACAGAGGCCATGTTTATGTTGGACCAGTTTGAGTTGTTCTCCAATTTTGATAGGCCTACGTGTAGGAGAGGAGTCTTCATCTACGTTAGGAACTCTGTTCGTGCTTCAGTTATCACTCAGTTTTCTGACAGTGAATTCAAGGAGTCTCTTTGGTTATCAATTAAGTTGCTGAATAATGAAGTGTTAACTTTTGTATGTGTGTACAGGAATCCAAACTCACCTGACACGAACAATGATAACCTTTGTGATCTCGTGTCCACTGTGGCTGGTACTAGACCCATACACCTGCTTATATGTGCGGACTTTAACATGTCTAAGACTGACTGGAGATGTCGAACGACCAGTGACGCCCACGAGCAAACCATTCTGGATTGCATCATCTACCACTTACTTTCTCAGCTGATGGTCAAACCAACACGATTTCGGGGTGGAACCGAGCCTAGCCTACTGGACTTGATTTTGACAAACGAGGAGAACCTAATAGACGAGATAGCTCACGATTCACCATTGGGTGCCAGTGATCACTGTGTTCTACACTGAGAGAAAAAGGGGAATCGTAGTGATGATAGGAATTCTCTTAGCCTGACTTATAATGACTTCGATCAATTTGGCAAATATTATCCTTAGAAACTGAGAAATGCCCACAAGAACTTAAGCACAATATAGATGTGCGGATAGTAACAAACCTGTGTTGTCCTTCACATTGATGATTCATTCTTGTACATCATCGCGTTGATCCAAGAACTTGAGGGATACCGTATCACATTTGAAACAAAGGCTTTGCAATACTATTCTTGGGGTGACGATAAATGTAACTAGTGTGAAATATGGCATCGATGGCATGAAGAAACTTAAGATTGATGTGGATTTTACTGAACAAAGACGACCCATGGTAGTCACTAAACAGCAGACAGGCTAATGTCACAAGCATGCGCCGAAGATCTCACAGCCACGTGGTGGGGTGATCAAGGGAATCATGTGGAGAAACTGGAGAATCGTGCGAATCCCTGGGGTATCTTGTCGAGAACTAGGGGTCTTTAACTTCCAGATAACCTTTCCGGCATCATAGTGATTCCTCTGGGGAATCGTTCTGAACCCTATGGGAATATACCCGAGAACCAGGGGTCTCCAGCGTCTAGATACCCCTTTGTGCATCATGGTGAATCCTCCTTTTCTCTCAGTGTATGCTTAGACATGTCAGTGGGAGTGAAAAATGATAGCATTCGCCAGTGTTGGTCTTATAACCGGGCAGATTATGACGCTTTCAGAAATGACTTGGAATCAATTGATTGGGAACACAGTCTGCAGGATCTGAACGTTGAGGACTCCTGGGCTATCATTAAGAGCATTATATTGTTAGCTGTGGATATGTATGTGCCCAGAAGGAAATTGTCAAGTAAACCACGATCGTTATGGGTCACTCCTGACTTGAGGAAGCTTACTTCCCGTAAACACCAGGCATGGAAAAAATATGCTCATTCTCACCGTCCTGGTGATTTTAACGAATTCAAGAGAATCCGAAATCAGGTTACAAGCAGCCTGCGCAAAGAGCGTCGGATTTATGAGCAGCAGTTGGTTCGTGACCTTAAAGCTAATCCTAAACGCTTTTGGAACTATATTCGTAGTAAAAGCAGTGTGAGGAAGTCGGTAGGCGACTTACGCGATGGTGATGGAAGGTTGACGTCTGACCCATTTCAGAAGGCTTCAATCCTGAATGACCAGTATGTGAAAGTGTTCCCCCGTGAGGGTAGTGGTCCAGTTCCGGAAGCCCAAATTAGAGATGTGGAACACGTATTAAGTGAAGTGAATTTCACATTAGAGGATATATTATCCAAAATGGACAAGTTGAAAATTGGTAAATCCCCTGGGCCAGACGGCCTTCATCCCCGTATCATCAAAGAGTGCAGATCTCAGTTGGCGATTCCTCTACAGATCTTGTTTAGCAAATCATTGTTGGCTGGGATTGTTCCAGTGGATTGGAAAAGTGCTATAATGTCACCTATATTCAAAAAGGGAAGCAAGTCTGATCCTGCAAATTACCGCCCAGTTAGTCTTACGTCTATCTGATGCAAGTTGATGGAGGCCATTATTCGCGACCATATTATGGAGCACCTTAAACACAGCAACTTGCTGTCCGATAACCAGTTCGGATTTCGCTCTCAAAGATCGTCCTCGCTCCAGCTGTTAAGGGCGCTCGAAAGGTGGACCAAACCACTCGACGAGGGTTGTGACGTGGATATTGTATACCTGGACTATTGTAAGGCATTGGATACAGTCCCACACAAACGTTTGATAGTCAAACTGCAGGCTTACGGCATATAGGGAAGTTCGTTATGCTGGATTAGTGACTTCTTGAGCGACAGACAGCAGAGAGTTATTGTTGACGGTATCCTGTCAGAACCAGCTGATGTTATCAGCGGTGTGCCACAAGGTAGTGTACTTGGGCCAAGCCTATTTTTAGTGTACATCGATGACATTCCAGAGGAGCCTCCAATATCAAGATAGTCACTATTTACAAGCTGATTTGGACAGTAAGCAAGAATGGTCTGACATACTCTTACAATTTAGCCCAATTAAATGGAAGGTGTTGCGCTTAGGGCATAGACTTGAACGTGCAGAGTATATTCTGGGTTCGGCGGATGCTAGGACCACACTCGCTTCAGTGGATCAAGAAAAGGATTTAGGAGTGATTTTCGAGTCAAGTTTGAAATTTGATCTCCACATAGCTGAGTGCGTCAAGAAAGCAAATCGGATGCTTGGACTGATCTGGCACCATTTCCGCGATTTGGATTCTGTCAGTTTCGCCCTTCTCTACAAGTCCCTGGTGCGCCCACATATGGAGTATTCCAGCCCAGTCTGGAATCCATATCTAGTGAAGCACATTAGGTTACTGGAGGGGGTCCAGCGCAGAACAACCAGGTTGATCCATGATCTTCAGGATTTACAGTATCCAGACAGATTAAGGAAGCTTGGCCTTCCAACTTTAGAGTACAGAAGACTTCGTCAGGACATGATCCAGACATTTAAGTTTCTCAGGCATTTCGACAACATTGATCCAGAAACATTTTTTGTGAGACTAACGCTGCCAACCAGAGGCCATGACTTGAAGTTATTTAAACCCCGTGCACGCCTTAATGTTCGCAAATACTTCTTTAGCCACCGAGTTGTGTCAAACTGGAACAGTCTCCCCCAGAGCATAGTGAAAGCTCCTTCTATCAACGCCTTCAAATCTAAACTCAACGTCACATGGAAAAACCATGCACTGAAATTTGTACCATCATGCATGTGTAACGGTTACCCGTTTGTGTAGAGAACAGTTTGAATCAGGAGCGTGTGCTACGTTGGAATGTGAAAGAACGACCTTGACCCGTGTCGTCAACGTCGAGCAAGGCAGATTTCGGAAATGCATTCCCCTGTATTTCTCGCTTACCAGAGCGAGTTGGAAGCTGATATTTAACGATTACGTCAGTTATGAATTATGGTGTGTTCTTCCATAGCCAGATTTATTCAGCGAGGTCCATATAAACGGTTCGGGGAAGTGTGGTGTAAGTGACAATAAAGAGGGCGCTGGCATCATCGACTTGTGCTACCTTTATCTGCAGGAGAACGGTTCTGTTTCTACCTTTATTCACGGAAGAGCGGTAGCCCTATATAAGCTCGAACGAACGGAGAGAGCGGGGTCAGACGAGAAATAGAGGGCTGGAGAAAGACGTCCAGGTACAGCCTGTAACTTATTGATTTTTGGCACAATTTACGGTTGGGCGTAAAAGGCAGTTGTTTCGGCCTGGGAATCTAAAAGATTATAAATCCTGTAGCTAGTGTAACCTGTGAAAACACGCCAATCCAATGAGAATTTGCCGGCTCGCATTTTCGGTGTGGAAACGTGTTTGTGGTTATACTATAGTTTAGGGAACACGTTCACTGGCGTGTTGTATGTACATGTAGTTGGGGGAATTCTATAACACTGTAATGAGACATGCGTTTTACTTCAGTATAAAATAGGGCTTTAGTGTCTATACCAGTAGGTTGATAATTTCGACAATATTGTTGTGCTATCTCGCTGCACCGGGACTTAAGCCACAATATTTGTTGATCTTCTTGACCGTGTAGCGGTGTATGACTATAGTCAGGAGATTCCCTCCCTCCCCAGAAGTATACAACTGCACTAAATACAGAGATACATCAACCAAGTTTCCCCCTGCCATAATCCTACAACGTACCGTGGAGCCTGTTTATTCGTCGCCGATAGCCGGGCAACGCTTTACGGGACGGAAACGGTCGCAGTATTACAGCGGCGGGGCGAGACAAGACACAGGCGGGCGAGCCATTTTCGTCGGGAAACATCGATAAACTGGGCCGGGCGCTTGGGAGCAGTGAAGGCCGCAAACAGTTACACAGACGGCGTATAGCTGGCCATAGACGAGTTACAGATACAGCTTACAGATTCAACTGGAAGGACATGTGTCTTTATCACACATACGAGCAGATAAAGACGCACAGATCATAAACAGTACAGTACCAGTCCAGCCAGACCGATCACCATTCTACCGTCGAGAAAGATACAGCACACAGCACACAAGAAAGATACAGCACACAGATTCCACCAAGAGGAATATGTGTATCTATCACACATACAAGCAAATAAAGACACCCAGGTTATAAACAGTACAGTACAAGTCCAGACATACAGCTCACAAATTATACCGCAAAGACATCTACAGAACACAGATTCTACAGGAGGGAGACGTGTATTTATCACACGTTCAATACAGACATCTACAGAACACAGATCTTACAAGAAGGAGACGTGTATTTGTCACACGTTAAATAAGAAACACAGAGCACAGATTATACAGTCAAGAAAGCCACAGATCCCACAGGGAGGATATGCGTATTTATCACGCATAAAGGCACGGTGCAGGTGGGCTCACTTTTACCGATGTAAAAGCGGTAACAGACATACAGGTTCCAGTAGGACACGTGTATTTATCACACGTTACAGAGGGCGAGCTTCCTTTTACCGATGTAAGAGTGGTAACAAAGTTTACAGACTGTACGGTCAAGCCCAGGGCACAGATTACAACGGCAGTTTACAGACCGTACGATGTTTCATCGGTACCAGATGAACTAGTAATAGCACATGATATACCCAAGTAATTGTCCTGACGGTCCCTGAGAGTTGAGTGGTGCGTGATACTTACCTGAGAGATCGTCGTGAAGTGTGTAGTCACAGGCCGGGGCTATAGACGGGTCGCAGCAGCGTAAGTGTTGAGACGCCGGGCTATACTTACCTGTGCGGGAAGCAGACTGGTGAGCAGACAAGTTACGGTCAAGCTCCGACGACTAGGGGTGAAGTACACGCCGAGTTGCCACGTCTCTGGAGAGAGCGTCACCGCCGTGACGTTCCAACGACTGGGGGTCGTCTCTGGAGAGAGCGTTACCGCCGTAACGTTCCAACGGGCCGTGACGTTTCAGCGACTTGGTGCTATATCTGGAGAGAGCGTCACTGCCGTGACGTTCCAACGCCTGAGGGTATCTGTATATTGGGGAGAACGTTACCGCCGTAACGTTCCAACGGGCCTTGACGTTCCAACGACGGGGTGCCATCCCTGGAGAGAGCGTTATATCCTTAACGTTCCAACGACTGGGTGCCATCCCTGGAGAGAGCGTTATATCCTTAACGTTCCAACGACTGGGTGCCATTCCTGGAGAGAGCGTTATATCCTTAACGTTCCAACGACGGAAGAGAAGGGCCAGCAGCCAGGCCGCCCTTATCCCCAGAAGAGAAGGGCCAGCAGCCAGGCCGCCCTTATCGCGCATTAAAGCACTATATTAACTATAAAGTTATATGCATACACTCTCATATATATCTTATTACCATATAACATCAAGCTTAAACTGCACACATTCTCTTCTATTATCCACATATACACCAGGGATACGCTAACTCTATATGCACACACTCTCTCAGGGGCACGTATCCGTGAACCTTACGTGCACACACCAAGTGTATGTATCCGTGAACCTTATATGCACACCCCAAGTGTACGTATCCGTTAACTTGTGTGCACACATTACATCACGTGTATATATCCATCAAGTTTATTTGCAAACACTCTCCTAGTGTCTGTACATATGTGTAAATATCTTAACGTTACATCTTCTTAGACATTCTGTCTAAGCCACGCGGTTCTACGCTATTATTTGTAACCGCGTATACTACTTGTGCAGAATATACCATAATAGACCTTTACATTCGAGTCAGTCATCCTTGTAGGGTTGTGATCATCTCTTCGAGCCCCGGATCTCTACTAGTGAAGGGGTTAACGACGGTGACGGCCAGAATGCCAGTGGGCAATCCCGGTTATTGATTCGTTTTCTTCTAAACACTACGACTGGTCCTGCTCGTACACGTTACACGGAGAAAACTGGTGGCAGCGGTGGGATCTGGCCTGATCTACAACAGAAGAGAACAACCGACTACTAGAGATGACCGACAGCGACGGAGCCCGGGAGGCACAGGCGACCGTGGGCCGGCCGCAGGGGCCAGCGGTGGACGCGCTCGAGGAAGTGGCCGAGGGTGAGGCAGCCCCCACACACGCGAAGGACGACGTCACCGAAGTGGCCGAGGGTGAGGCAGCCCCCACACACGCGACGACGACCCGCGTTCGGCGAGCGGTCAGGCCTCGCAGGTTGCAAGACTACGTGCTGGCGTCCCAGCCCGTGTACCGTAAGAGGGGGGAAGCCCGACCCCTCCAACTGAGCAGGCAGCCCAGTGGACCTAATGTCGTGGGGCGGCTCTGCTAGCCGCCCATGTAATTCTGTGAAGGAAATCTGTGGACCTAATGTCGTGGTGGCCCGGCCAGACCACCGGAGGGCGGCCACCTAGTGGTTTCGCCGGCCTTGATGGCCCGTAATTGGTGAACAGTTTTGTGTAAATTAATTCGAACTGTACAACTGGAACCCGTACGGCCATGACGGGGACGTCATGATTTAGAAAGGCGGGGGCAGTGTAACGGTTACCCGTTTGTGTAGAGAACAGTTTGAATCAGGAGCGTGTGCTACGTTGGAATGTGAAAGAACGACCTTGACCCGTGTCGTCAACGTCGAGCAAGGCAGATTTCGGAAATGCATTCCCCTGTATTTCTCGCTTACCAGAGCGAGTTGGAAGCTGATATTTAACGATTACGTCAGTTATGAATTATGGTTTGTTCTTCCATAGCCAGATTTATTCAGCGAGGTCCATATAAACGGTTCGGGGAAGTGTAGTGTAAGTGACAATAAAGAGGGCGCTGGCATCATCGACTTGTGCTACCTTTATCTGCAGGAGAACGGTTCTGTTTCTACCTTTATTCACGGAAGAGCGGTAGCCCTATATAAGCTCGGACGAACGGAGAGAGCGGGGTCAGACGAGAAATAGAGGGCTGGAGAAAGACGTCCAGGTACAGCCTGTAACTTATTGATTTTTGGCACAATTTACGGTTGGGCGTAAAAGGCAGTTGTTTCGGCCTGGGAATCTAAAAGATTATAAATCCTGTAGCTAGTGTAACCTGTGAAAACACGCCAATCCAATGAGAATTTGCCGGCTCGCATTTTCGGTGTGGAAACGTGTTTGTGGTTATACTATAGTTTAGAGAACACGTTCACTGGCGTGTTGTATGTACATGTAGTTGGGGGAATTCTATAACACTGTAATGAGACATGCGTTTGCCTGTAGCACATTTAGGCAACTTGCATGGTCTAACTTCAGTATAAAATAGGGCTTTAGTGTCTATACCAGTAGGTTGATAATTTCGACAATATTGTTGTGCTATCTCGCTGCACCGGGACTTAAGCCACAATATTTGTTGATCTTCTTGACCGTGTAGCGGTGTATGACTATAGTCAGGAGATTCCCTCCCTCCCCAGAAGTATACAACTGCACTAAATACAGAGATACATCAACCAAGTTTCCCCCTGCCATAATCCTACAACGTATCGTGGAGCCTGTTTATTCGTCGCCGATAGCCGGGCAACGCTTTACGGGACGGAAACGGTCGCAGTATTACAGCGGCGGGGCGAGACAAGACACAGGCGGGCGAGCCATTTTCGTCGGGAAACATCGATAAACTGGGCCGGGCGCTTGGGAGCAGTGAAGGCCGCAAACAGTTACACAGACCTGCGTATAGCTGGCCATAGACGAGTTACAGATACAGCTTACAGATTCAACTGGAAGGACATGTGTCTTTATCACACATACGAGCAGATAAAGACGCACAGATCATAAACAGTACAGTACCAGTCCAGCCAGACCGATCACCATTCTACCGTCGAGAAAGATACAGCACACAGCACACAAGAAAGATACAGCACACAGATTCCACCAAGAGGAATATGTGTATCTATCACACATACAAGCAAATAAAGACACCCAGGTTATAAACAGTACAGTACAAGTCCAGACATACAGCTCACAAATTATACCGCAAAGACATCTACAGAACACAGATTCTACAGGAGGGAGACGTGTATTTATCACACGTTCAATACAGACATCTACAGAACACAGATCTTACAAGAAGGAGACGTGTATTTGTCACACGTTAAATAAGAAACACAGAGCACAGATTATACAGTCAAGAAAGCCACAGATCCCACAGGGAGGATATGCGTATTTATCACGCATAAAGGCACGGTGCAGGTGGGCTCACTTTTACCGATGTAAAAGCGGTAACAGACATACAGGTTCCAGTAGGACACGTGTATTTATCACACGTTACAGAGGGCGAGCTTCCTTTTACCGATGTAAGAGTGGTAACAAAGTTTACAGACTGTACGGTCAAGCCCAGGGCACAGATTACAACGGCAGTTTACAGACCGTACGATGTTTCATCGGTACCAGATGAACTAGTAATAGCACATGATATACCCAAGTAATTGTCCTGACGGTCCCTGAGAGTTGAGTGGTGCGTGATACTTACCTGAGAGATCGTCGTGAAGTGTGTAGTCACAGGCCGGGGCTATAGACGGGTCGCAGCAGCGTAAGGGTTGAGACGCCGGGCTATACTTACCTGTGCGGGAAGCAGACTGGTGAGCTGACAAGTTACGGTCAAGCTCCGACGACTGGGGGTGAAGTACACGCCGGGTTGCCACGTCTCTGGAGAGAGCGTTACCGCCGTAACGTTCCAACGGGCCGTGACGTTTCAACGACTGGGTGCTATATCTGGAGAGAGCGTCACTGCCG